>JAUTXX010530867.1:0-11012 GCA_032273605.1 Panulirus laevicauda | reverse complement strand
GTCTTGGGACCGGCTCTCTTTCTCATATATATTAATGATATTGAAAATGGCTGCAGTGTAAGATATCAAAATTTGCAAATGACACTAAGCTAGGAAATAAATCTACAAATGAACAGAACATCTTTAGCTTCAAACTGACAAAGAGAAACAGAAGGATTGGGCTTATAGGTGGCAAAAGAATTTAATAGTGGTAAGTGTAGTCTTAAATATTGGTAGTAAAATCGAAAAGGTAGGCTACAAAATTAATCATACTGAAATGCAAAAGGTAAACAAGGAAAAAGACTTGGGCATGATAATATTTCATGACTCAAAACCAAGTAAGCTGTGCAAAGAAGCAGTGAAAAGAGCAACCAAAATTCTTGGTATCATAGGTAGAGCTTTCAACTTAAAGTATAAGGAGTTAATCTATCAGCTTAGGAAAGCTGGCTAAGTGGTGGTCTAATACAGGTATTCAAAATTATCAATGGCTTTAATAATCTTGACCTAACAAACTACTTAAAACTTGATTCATCTGATTTCACTCATAGTAATGGATACAAACTCATGGGCAAACAAATGGTTCAAAGCAGTACTATACATACAGTATGCAGATTTTTCTCTTTCAATTACCTATATGCACTTTCAACTTTTACCACACTAATCCATGAGTTTCTAATAACTTCCACAATCACAAACACCCTTAAAGAGATCCGGTAATCTGCTGCAGTTTAAATTCCTTTATATTCAAAGGGAAATCATAAAGTATGAAATATAGCAAGTTCTAATGTTTTCACTGTGGAAGACACTAAAGCCCCAACGCCAGTGAGATGGAATTGGGAGGAGGTTTTGGAAATCATTGAGATAACTAGAAAAGATACAGAATACTAAGAGGACTCTGTAAAGTAGCAGTATCACCGAATGAGGCCAGGAGGTGCTGCTACTGAAGCTCAACAACTGGGAAAAGTTAGGATTCAGTGCCCTAACAAAAATGCTCAAGCATTTCAGAGTATCCAAGTCTCACTCCACTTTCTCATGGTGACCTCGCTACTACACTCAACTCCATCTGGCAGGAGTTTCTAAGAAGAGACAAAAACTTAATAGATACTAAAATCTAATTTTTTTTGGACAATATGAGAACCCCAATGCCTCAGGAAAACACTGCCCTGGAGTTGCCCTCTTCAAGTGGTGTGTCAAAAATGAGACACTGGAGTCAAAGTTATGTCATGGTGTAAAAGGCATGAGCAATTGATGGTGATGGCACTGGATGTTAGTGAGATGACTGGCAGCAGTAAAAGGAGGGAGCTTGTGGAAAAATTTAAAGGTTATAGTTTGGATGTGCTGGGGATTGGGAAACCCATACCCTTAGACAGGGTGTATGGAGTGAAAATGGAATTGATGAATGCAAGTTAAGGGAGGGTATGGAAGAAGGAGTGGTATGGAAGGAAATGAATGAAAATTATCAGGGAAAAAGGAGAAGGATGTGCAATTGTGCTAACACTAAGAGTTTGGGATGGTGTTATAAAGTATGGATGGAATGGGTCAAGAATAGTTTGTGGAAAAGGAAAGACTGGAATTGTGAAGTATGTGTGTGCCTGTGAATATGATGCATGCATGAGGTAAGGATGAAATGAAGCATTGATCAAGAAATCTGAATGACTGTATAAATAAGTTTGAGATGGAGAGAGAGGTGGTTGCAATGGGTGATATGAATGCAAGGTGGGATGTGATTAAATTGGGAGATAGTTGGTAAATGGGTCATACCTGGAATTAATGAGAATGGAAGTTATCTTGTGGATGTCTGTGCTGAGAGGGGTTTATTAATTTCAAACACCTTTTTTCAGCATAAGATAATGAGATATACATGGATGCAAAATGATGGAAAAGAAGAAAAAAGGGTCTGATTGATTATGTTGTGACAGGATTCTTTGGAGATTCCAACTATTGTGCAGTACTCATGGAGATGTTTATCAGGGAAAGAGGAGGTATGATATAAGGAAGAGTGAAAGGTAAAAGTGTTTGTTAGCAAGAAGATGAATCAGAAAGAATGCAAGAAGTATGAATGAAGGGTGACAAAAAGTTCAGATGAAACTGCACTAAATGCAAGGATTCAGTCATATGTAAATGATGTACTTAAAATGTTTAGAGAAAGACTTAAAATTTGTAGAGCTAACAGATAGATACAAGGTTGTGAGATATAAAAATAAAAATAGAAATGCATGTTGGATGAGCGAGATTAAAAATACAGTAGAAGAGAAGAAAAAGGACATATGGTAGGCCAATGAAAAAAAATGTACCAATGGAAGTGCATCAAAGAAGAGAAGAATATGAGAAGTGTAGGCAGAATGTTAAGATGACATAGGAAAGCAAAGAAAAAGTAGATGAGGATGTGTAAGCTGAATGTTAAGAAGCTGACACAGGAAAGCAAAGAAAGGGTAGATGAGGATGTTTCAAAGAAAGTTAAGTGAAAAGTTCAAATAAAAGAAGAAATTGTGTGGGAAGTTGGTGAAAAAGGAAAGATGTGGATGTAAAAGTGGAAATGTAAATGTAAGAGGTAAGGAGGGGGAGTTGTTGAATCAAAAGGAGGAAGTAGAGGGAAGATGGAAAGAGTTGTTTGAAGAACTGATGAATATGAGAGAAGGTGAGGTAGCAGTTGTAACATGTATGGGTATGGAGGATGGAAGGAAAAAGATAAAAGTAAAGGGGCCTATAGCAAGAAGGTAGGTAAAAAAGGCAATAATGAGGTTGAAGATAGGAAAGGTACCTGGAGTGGATGGGATTATGGCAGAAATGTTTCAAGTACATTTAGGAGAAAGTGTGATAAGAGTGGACGCGCTTGATAGCATGAAAGTAGAAGGTTCTGCCTGATGACTGGATGAGAGGTATCATTGTTCTTTATTCAGAGTAAAATGTGATAAGGATGTGTGTAGCATTTATAGGTTAACAAGACTGTTAGGTGTACCAGGAAGAGCATATGCAAAAGTTTTGATTGAAAAAGTGATGGAAGTGACTGAATGTAGAATAAGGGAGGAGCACAAGGATTTTAGGAAAGGTAAAGGATGCGTGGATCAGATTCTCGAGGAGAGGAAGACCATGGAAAAGTATCTAGCAAAAGGTAAGTCTGTATGTACTTTTTATGGATCTGGAGAAAGTGTATGACAGATTCAAGTGGAATGCTTTATGGAATGTGTTATGGATACATGGAGTAGTGGAACAACTGTTAGATGGTGTGAAAGCCCTCTATACAGGAATAAATGCATGTATGAGAGGATGGATAGTTAAGCAAAAGCTTCAGAATATAAGTGGATGTGAAGCAGGGCTGTGACGTCATCATGGCTTTTTAACATACATTACACAAGTCTCTTTCCCAAGCTCACTTATTCTCATCACTCTCAACCAGCTTTATTTCCTCTTTTCCCAAAACCTCTTCAAATCTTTACCCTTGCCCCCACAAGATAGTGATCAGACATTCCATAAGCTGCCCCTCTCTGCACGTTTACATCCAAAAGTCTCTCTTTTAAACTATCAATTGATATGTAATCCGATGATCCCTAATGACCATCTCTCCTATGGAAATACATATACTTAAGTATGTCCAACAAACCTATGGCCCCTAGTCACCAGCATCATGGGTGCTAAGAGTCTCCAGGTTCCCACTTGACTTGACTGCCAATAAAAGAGAAGGCTCAGACAACAGTAGAACTGGCTCCTTCCATGACCTTTCCCTCTCTGAAAGAAGTGCCTCTTTTTCTATTCACTATACCAACATTTGCTTTCTCTCTAGTTGAATATCATTTGTCTAGTAACACTCCTAATATCTTACTTTCACTAGCCCCTTTTTCATATCCAACTATAATCTCCACTCACGATTCTAGTTCATGGGTGGTGTCTGTGCTTATTCTATCAACACACCTGCTGCATGTCTTGAGAACCTTGAGTCCCCAGCTGTAATGTTATCTGGCTTCAGGTCTGACTCCCAACTATAACATTTTTCCTTTCCTTTGCCTACTACTCTCCTAATTCTACAAATTTCAAATCTTTCTTCAACTATCTAAACTCCTGCACGATGCTGTGGCATCCTCTCCGGCAAACTTAGATCCTCTATCTAAGGGATTACAATATTCAGCAGAGGGAGTGGTTGAATTCCTCCCATACAGATTGTGGGGGAATTGAAGCCCTCATGTTCTCCACTTACAATGATCTAAATCAAATTTTCTCTCACCCCACCCATATTCCTGACCACTTTGACAATATCCTAATATTCTGGATCTGTTTTTCATGCTGTAAATACACAATCTTGCCCCAGTTGGTTCATCTGACCACACCACCTTAAATGTATCTCCCCCTCAAAAAGCCCCTTCTAACTGTAAATATTGGCAACTCAACAAAACAAACTGGAATAACTGTGGTTGTTAATGGATCAGCCTCTCCCCTTTTTTCCATCAGCATCAGTGTCACTCAAGGTTCTGTCCTGTCTCTTACACTTTATTTCTTTTTTATCAATGATCTGCTTTCTTCCACAAGCAACCAAACATTGATGACTGAAAACTGAATTCCTCTACATCCTTCAATTCTGCTTCTTCTCTCACTGGATCCACATCTCATCTTGAAACAGATTCCTATATAAACACAGACTTGGAAGGGATATCTCAGTGGGGCAGGTGAAATTTGGTTAAGTTTATTGCCTCCAAGGCCCAATTTCTACCCAACTCTTTAATGAAAATTCTTCGCATCTTCCTTCTCACCTCTGATGATTCTGCAAGTCTACCTCTTGACTCAATGAACATACTTGGTATTACTGTTACATCCACGCTACCTTGGAAACCTCACACTATATAAATACCTAAATTTGCACCTAAGGAACTAGGATTCCTGCTAAATGTCGAAATCTCCTTTCTTCCAAACAGTTGTTCCGCTCCATCCTTGCATGGAGTCCTCTCTCACATCTGAGGTGGCTCTAGCTATGCATTCTTACTTACGAGGGTCGAGTTGTAAGCAGTCAGGGATGGCCATGGCAAAAAGTCTCAACTTATCCCTGTCCTTACATGCCTCCTTTGCATACACCATTCCACACATTCTTCCTCTGTTTCTCTCTCTCCAGTATTACTCCACCCTATTTGCCAATGTCACAGGTGGACTTCCACTCACACCAACCCCTTTAATTGTACTATAATACACTCTCCTTGTACATTCCCAGTCTTGCATTCTTTCCACTTGCCTAAAACACCTCAAAGCATTACATTTCATCCATTCTACCACTCCAAAATTCATTCCCTTTGCATTCCTTGCCATACCACACTGCTCATACACCCTTTCAGTTCTTTCTTCTTTCCAAAGTCACACCATACACTCCTCTCAAACAGCTCATTTCCACAGCTTGGATTCTTGGCCTCTGTGCTTCATTCCATGTCCACATTTTGGCTGCATAGGTCAAGGCTGGAAGGACTATGCTGTCCCTTAATCCTCTCTTCACTCCCATACTTCCACCTCTACCTTTCATTATTCTATTAAGGGATCCAATGAATCTTCTACCCTGTACTGCTCTCTCCCTTATCTCTCCTTTCATATCATCACACTTACCCAAGACAGGTCCCAGTTACTTAAATTCCCTCACTTCTTCCAGTCTTTTTCCCCCTATATCCACTGCACAATTTAGCACATTTTCACTCTCTATGGCTTTACAAAATCTATACTTTCACTCCATTTCCTTTCAAACACCATTAATTCACTTTTACTTGCATTTACCTTCAATTTACCTTCAATCTCCTCTACTTACACACATCATCAAACACACATACAACCTTCTGCAACTCCTCTTAACTCTCCACTAACAACACAGTAACATCTACAAACAGGCTTGCCAATAACCATCATATCTCTCCAACACACTCCATCTCTGCCCCCTTTTCCTTAGTTTTGCTTTCATCTCTCTTATCACTTCATCACATAGCTCTGCCTCACAACTACATGTATCCCAAAACCTTCACTAAGCTCTCCATCCACTCTAACACATGCTTTTGCTCCTCTACAGAAGGCTTTTACACCATCCAACAGTTTTCCCCCTATATCATATATCCTTGACACATCCCACAAAGCATTCCACTTGACTCAGTCATATGCTTTCTCCAGATCCATAAGAATTGCATACAACCTCTTACCTTTTGCTGCTAAATACTTTTCCACAGTCATCTTTACTACAAAAATCTGATCCAAACTTCCCCTACCTTTCCTAAAAACCCCTTGCTCTTCACTTTTTCTGCATTCAGTCATTTCCATCACTGTCAATTACTATTCTTGCATACAGTTTTCCTTGTATACTTAACTAGCTTATTCCCCTATAATTACTACATACATCCTTTGCACCTTTTCCTTTGAATAAAGGAACAGTAATAGCTTTCAGCCAATGATAAGGCTCAACCTTCTGTTTCCATACTTCAGCATTTCAGCCATAATCCCATCCACTTCAGGTGCCTTTCCTACCTTCAGCCTCATTATTGCCCTTCTTACCTCCATCTTTACTATAGGCCCCTGCACTTATATCCTCTTCCTACCCTCCTCCATACCCATGCATGTAACAGCTACTGCCTCCCCTTCTCCCACATTCATCAGTTATTCAGAGTACTCTTCCATCCTCCTTTCACTTCCTTCTTTTGTTTTAGCAATTTCCTTTCCTTGCTTATCACATCAATATTTCCACTCTTACATCCATCTCTTTCTTTTTTCACCTCCTTCCAGTATAGTTTCTTATTATCCCCAAACTTTTCACTTGATCTTTTTCCAAAATTATCTACTCTGTCTTTGATTTCCTCTATCAGCTTCTTACATTCTGCTTATAAATTTTATATTCTTCCCTCCTCCTTTGCTGAAATTCCACTGGTACATTCTTACTGAGCAATCTACCCTATGCCATTTTCTTCTCTTCCACAGCATTTCTAAAATCTTCTGTCTCTCATGCATTGCCCTTTTTATTCCCGTGTCTCACCTCCTTGCATTCAATAACTGATTTTAAAACCTTTACTAGTCTTTCTCCAAACATTTTAAACATGTCATTCACACATGAATGCATTCCTTTCATACTCCTCCATGTATTTTTCCTGATTCATCTTCTCGCTTGAAAACGCTTTTAACTCTCCAATTTTCCTTACACCATAATTCCACTTCTCCCTGATCCTCATCCTCACAAAAACCATGAAATGATCAATCTCCAAAGAATCCTCTCACAATTCAAGCATCCAGCACAGCATTTCTCAGTCTTTCATCCACTGTCACATAGTCAATGAAAGCCTTTGCTCTTCTCTTCCATCATTCCTCATCCATGCATATCTGTGGATCATCTTGTATTGAAAAAAGGTGTTTGTAAGGAATAAACCCCTCTCAGCACAAATATCCACAAGATAGCTTCTATTCTTATTTACTCCAGGCACTCCCCATTAACCAACTATCTTAAAAATTCCATCACATCCCACTTTTGCATTCATATCACCCAATACAACCATATTTCTCTCATTCTCAAAACCGTTTATACAGTCATTCAAATTCCTCTAGAAAAGCTTCATTTCATCTTTACCTCATACAGTTTTCATGTTCACAGGTGCATACACACATGCATATTTCACAATCCCAATCTTTCCTTTCACCCACACTATTCTTGATCCATTCCATCCATGCTCTGTAACACCCTCCCATACTTTTGGTGATAGCTAACTTCAAAACTTCACCTGCTTGCCCTAGTGGTAATATTCATTCACCTTCCCTCTTCTATAGGTATTACTCCGGTTTTTGCCCCCAGTACTTGGCTGCTTGTTTGCCCACACCACTAGCTAGACCATGAAACACTCAGCAAGCTGCTGCATGACATGATCACTGTGTAGCCACTGGCAACTCAAGGGTGGGCTGTTTTGATAACTGTTTCTTTCCCTACACCTTGAAGCTTTGAAACTCTCTATCCCTTCATGTTTTTCTCAATGACTATGAACTAGCACATTCTAAAGGACAGATTTTTCACTTCATTCCAAATTCATAAATACTTTTCCCTGTCTCTGTTTTTCCCATTCATTAACCTCTCTATATTCTAATTAAGACCTGGCCTTGATGTGGACCTTTGTTCCATGACTGGAGACTCCATTGTGCAAAACTTAAGATTATCTAAAATATATCAGAATAACAGCACTTGCTATCCAGACTGCTTATGATTTGTTCAAATGAACAGGAGACATCCTGGCCAACACACTGGTACTGATCCCAGGAAAGTCAGCACAAAAGCTGGGAAAGGTAGATCAGCGATTCTTTTCAAGGTGTCAATGTTAGTGTTTTGAGAGGGGGGGATAGACAGAGGGTGGAAATGCTCATTCAGATATGACAGAAATAAGAATGTGGTCAGAAGACCATATGGGGGTAGAATAGTGGGACAATATAAGAGGAACTCAGGGTTAAAAATGAAGTCAACTGTTTCGTAGGAATGGTCACGATGATCAGGAAAGTATATTCGGTGTTTACATTTCATATTGTTGAGAACATTAACTATACTAAAACCATCCCTTGCACTGAGCATTGCAATGCACAGACATGAAGAGAGCAACATCTTTTGGTAGGAGGTCAAGAAGTTGAAGAATTGCTTGTGGAAAATTGTGGGAAGATGCATGAAAGATGAATGCAGTCGTAGAGAGCAAAGAAATGTTCAGTCCAATGGCTTTAAAGTTGGGAGACTAAAGATCTTAACAGCAAGAAATTGGTGTTTTTGTCCTACAGTAAGCACAAATTCCACCCTTAGAGGGGTAACTCTCATACATATTCACCATTTCCTGCATTTGTGAAGTAGCGTTAAGAACAAACGACTGAGCCTTAGAGGGATTATCCTCACTTGGCCCTGTTTTCTGTTCCTTTTTTTGAAAAGGTAGAAAATGGAAGGGGAGGATTTCCAGCCCCCCATTCCCTCCCCTTTTAGTTGCCTTCTATAACACACAGGGAATATGTGGGAAGCATTCTTTCTCCCTTATCCCCAGGGATAAATAAGAGTGGAAACATTGGCAAAAATTTTAGTTATAGATTTGACAGTGTAGAGAAGAAGCAACCTTGTTAAGTTGGGCTTCACTTAGAAGATCAGGTGAAAAAGTAGACAGATGGTGTTCACCTAAAGGGAGGCTGGATCTGAGACTGTGAATGATCAGTAGTGCTGAGGTGGCTCTAAGTTACTGAAGGTGGTCAAGAAAGCCCCAGATTCCACTCAGCCCTCTTCAACTGATGACACTTCTCTAAATCAGCAATTGAGTGGTAATGCTGTAGTGTATTTCCTTAATATACTATGGAGAATTGGAGAAATAAGGGATTAAGAAAAACAAATTGTATGAGTTATATGTGTCATATGTTACATGCAAAACAGGGAAAGATTGTATGTTTGTGGAATGAATACTGTACCACCAATCCAAAAGCAGGTGAGGTAGAAGAAAACACAACTTAGGACAGGGAGGGGAATGTGCTGGCTCACTGTACCACATCTGCTAACCCTCCTGAAACCTAAATGGCAGTACTCCCATAGTCAGTGGCTGGCTGCCAGACAAAAAAATGGTAAAGCAAAAGGTCAGCATGGGGATGTATGTATGTAGGAGGATGGCAGTATGGCACAACAGGCATAGAAATAGGCAGTGACCTTGATGTGCAGGGGAAAAGAATGATAAGTCTTTTGGGAGAGGTGCAAGAGATGTATAAGACAGAGGTAAGGAGTTACAGTTTGAGATGAGAGGGAGACTTCTAGTGACAAGGACTATACGTGGAAATGTAATGAAATTTAAGGTACATGGAGGCAGAAAAGAAGCACTAACCTGTGTCAAAACACTGAATTTTCCTTCAGCATCCATACAAAGAAGTTCAGCATGTTGTGTTGCAACCAGGATGGGAGTGTTGGTCCCCTTAGCAGCTGAAAGACTTCGTAGTCCTGGCTGGGAAGATGTCAGGCCAACAGCGGAAGATTCCTCCAAGAAGTGGTCTGTTACAGGAAATATCTTCACACAACGTTTCATTTCTGAATCCCATTTGCACACAAAGCCACCCTGACCAGCTGTCCATATGTTCTGCCATTAAAGATGAACGATAATGTTGAAACTCATTAGACAAACACACACTTCTTCAAACCACTGCAGTTTCTTACAAATTTCTTTTATTGACATATCCAGCCAGCCTTCATCAGCTTACAAAGTGTGAACATGAACCTGTCTATTCACTGTGCAAATATCACTGTTGTAAATTATTTCATCTGGGCATTCAAGTTTTAATAACTTGAATATTTGTTACAAATGTATCGCCATATAAAAGACCATAGGGATCAAATCAAGGTGCATCTGAATATCAGTCTAAGATAAAAAAAAGAAAAAGTTCGTACAAATACTTGAAACCTACGAAAACTTACCTCTGGGGTTACAAGTATAGCATACAAAGGCAGCTTATGAGCTTTGATGCTTTGTTGTACTTTGGCATCTTTGATAATAAGGACATAGCCAGAAGAGAGTCCCAGTAACCACCATTCTGATGCCCCTTCACCACCACCCACGCTACAGCAGAGAACCGTGTTCTGAAAGTCACAGTAACAGTTCTCATCATTACTGACTGGACCATGATGCTGCTCATCATGATTGCTTGGGCTATGACAGTGTTCACTATGGTTGCCAGAGTGATAAGACAACTCATCATGATCACCAGAACAAAGAAAGTGCTCATCATGATTAACAGGGCCATCACATTCCTGATCATCATCACCACAGAAAGAACATTGTTCATCCAGGGCCATGAATATTCATCATAATCACCAGGACCATGACACTGCTAAACATAATTTGATGCTGTTCATTATGCTCACCAAGACCATGAAATTTTTCATTATGATCACTAAGGCCATGACACTGCTCATTATATTAACTTTGGCTATGACGCATGATCACAAAAAACATAATGCAGCATATTGTGATCAACATGGCCATAAAGAGGTGCAACTGGAGGGATGTCTGATCATTATCTTGTGGAGGCGAAGGTGAAGATTTGTAGAG
>JAUTXX010530857.1:0-11012 GCA_032273605.1 Panulirus laevicauda | reverse complement strand
CCCACAAAACTTTTCATTGTTTGGCCCAGACACTTCACATGCCCTGGTTCATGTGAATCCATCTGTTTTTCTAAGTATTTCTTACATTCTTCAAAGCAAATACCTGATCCACACATCCTCCTCCACTTCTGAAACCACACTGCTCTTCCCCAATCTAATGCTCTGTACATGACTTTACCATCTCAATCAATACCCTCCCGTATGATTTCCCAGGAATACTCAACAAACTTATGGCTCTGTAGTTTGAACACTCATCTTTATCACCTTTACCTATGTACAGTGGCACTATGCATGCATTCCACCAATCCTCAAGCACTTCACCATGGTCCATACATACATTGAATATCCTTACCAACCAATCAACAACACAGTCACTCCCTTTCTTAATAAATTCTACTGCAGTATCATCCAAACCCACACTTGCCAGATTTCATCTTCTGCAATGCTTTCACTACCTCTTTTGTCTTTACCAAACCATTCTCTCTGACTTTCATTTCGCACACCACCCCAACCAGAACACCCTATATCTGCCACTCTGTCTTCAAACACATTCAACAAACATTCAAAATACTCACCCCATCTCCGCATTTCATCACAATCTGTTATCGCATCCCCCCCTTGCCCCTTTTACCGATGTTCCCATTTGTTCTCTTGTCTTATGCACATTATTTGCCTCCTTCCAAAACATCTTTTTTCTCCCTAAAGTTTAATGATACTCTCTCACTCGTACCCCCATTTGCTCTGTTTTTCAACCCTTGCACCTTTCTCTTGATCTCCTGCCACTCTCTTTTATACACCTCGTAGTCATTTGCACTACTTTCCTGCAAGTGTCATCGAAATGCCTCTCTCTTCTTTTTCACTTACAACCTTACTTCATCCCAGCACTCACTACCCTTTCTAATCTGCCCACCTTCCACCATTCTCATGCCACTTGCATCTTTTGTGCAAGCCATCACTACTTCCCTAAATACATCCCATTCCTCACCCACTCCCCTTACGTCATTTGCTCTCACCTTTTGCCTTTCTGCACAAATCTCTCCTGTGCTGTAGGCTTATTTAAGAGAATGACTGTTTTGCTTATTGTTTATCTTACCAATGTATGGAATTTTGTACTGTTGAACTACTACATATCTGAGGCATGAGTTTCAGTAGTCCATATAATGTCCTTGCACTCAAATCTTTACATGAATTATTAATTACTGCACTAATTATATCTTATTACAGAACCTATTGGTCAAGTGAATATGACAGGGAAAACGTGGCTTAAGCATGGAGATCTTTTTAACGTAACAATCCAGTGCTCAGGATCTGGTCCATGGGGCTACTGCTCCAAAGTATCTCGAGGAGTTTACAATGTCACTGGTAAGATTTTTCTTCTGAATGATTTTTCTATATGCATGTATTTATTGCTTATTGAAGTTAGTTTTACTTTCTCTTTACATTCAGTTACATTACTAGAAGCAAAATGGACAAGAGCTGAAGCTTTTGCAGAACCCTTGATAATTTAATTTTTGAAATTATGATAAAGAGGTTTTGCTAGAACTAATGTATATTTAGACCTGATACAATGCTTAAGGTAAGTGTGATTATATAGTGATTATACATGTATAGTGTGCCTCAGTGCAGCTCTTTTCAATAGAATAGAAAAACATTAATATTTTGGTCTTGTTCAAGTTGGTCTAGCATTGAGTGAAGAGAAGTTCATGGATAAAAGGGAAGAAGGTTCAGAAATGTTTTCAGAGTAAAGTCAGGGGTTGATGAGAGGACAAGAGCTAAGGAAGGAGTAGCCCTAGTCCTGAAGCAAGTAGTGGGAGTGTGTGAAAGTGTAAGGAAGTAGATTCTAGACTGATGAGGGTAAAAGTGAAAGTGGATGGTGAGAGATGGATGATTATTAGTGCTTATGCACGTGGCCATGAGATGAAGGTTGTGGGGGTAACTGAGTGAGTGTGTCAGCAGTTTTGATGTAAGAGACCAGGTATTAGTGATGGGTGATTTAGATATGAAGATAGATAATGTGGCAATTGAGGATATAATTGGGAGGCATGACGTATTCATTATCATGGATGGAAATTATGAACAGCTTATGGAGGTGTGTGCTGAAAAAAGACTGGAGATTAAGAATGCCTTGTTTAAAAGGAGGGACTTACAAAAGTATAATTATGTGAGTAGGAGAGATGTTCAGAAAGCTTTATTGGATTACATATTAATTGATAGGCATGTAAAAATGAGGTTTTTAGATGGGATGTCTGATCACTGTCATTTGGAGGTAATGTTGAAGATTTGTAAAGGTTTTATAAAGATAGGAAACAATATCGGCAAGATGAGAATGGTGAGAAGTGAGCTTGGAATTGTGTGAAGAAATACCAAGAGAGATTGAATGTAAAATTGCTAAGGTGAGAGTAAATGAAGCAGTGGGAGTGGATGAGGAATGGGAGGTATTTAGGGAAGCAGTGCTGGCATGTGTGAGCGATTCATGTGGCATGCAAAATGTGGGAGGTGAGCTGACTGGAAAGGGTAGTGAGTGGTGGGATGAGGAAGAAAAATTTCTAGTGAAAGAGAAAAGAGAGGCATTTGGGCAGTACGTACAGGGAAGGAATGCAAATGATTGGGAGATGTATAACAGAATTTGGCAGGTCAAGAGGACAGTCAAGGAATTGAAAAAGAGGGCAGATGAGAATGGGAATGAGAGAGTCACTAAATTTTAGGGAGAATAAGATGTTTTAGAAGGTAAATGATAATTTGCAAAAAGCAAAAGAACAAATAGGAACATATGCAAAAGGGGCAAAAGGGGAAGTGGTAACAGGAGGAGATGAAGTGAGGAGATGATGGAGTGAGTATTGAAGGATTATTAGATATATTTGATGGTAAAGTGGCAAACATAGGGTGTTTGGGTCAGAGTGGTATGCAAAGTGAGAGTCGTGGAGAGTGGTTTGATGAAGAGAAAAGAGGTGATGAAACCCTTGCGTAAGGTGCAATGTAGTAAGGTAGCTGGAGTAGGTGGTATTGCAGTTGAATTTATTAGAAAGAGAGAGACTGTGTTGTTGATTGGTTCATAAGAATTTTCATTGTAAGTAGGGATCATGGTGAGGTACCTGAGGATTGGTGGAATGCATGTATAGTGCCATTGTATAAAGTTAAGGGGATAAAGGGGGTGTTCAATCTACAGAGATTTAATTTTTTTGATTGAAACTGGTAAGTTGTATAGGAAGGCATTGATTGAGAGGACAAAGGCATGCACAGAGCATGAGATTGGGGAAGAGCAGTGTGGTATCAGAAGTGGTAGAGGATTTGTGGATCTGGCATTTGCTTTAAAGAATGTGTATGAGAAATACTTAGAGAATCAACTGGATTTGTATGTGACAATTATGAATCTGGAGGAAACATACGATAGGGTTGATAGAGATTCTTTGCGGAAGGTCGTAAGAATATATAGTGTAGGGGCAGTGAGAGTTTTTATCAAGGGTTTAAGGCAAGTGTATGATCAGGAAGAGAGGAGAATAAATGGTTTCAAGGGAAAATTAGTCAATGGCAGTGGTGTGTGATATCAGGTTTATTTTTTTTTTTTTTTTTATAGATGGGATGATGAGGGAGTTAAATGTGATTTTTAAGAAGGGTGAGTATGCTGTCAGTGTGGGATGAGAGGGCCATAAGTATGCAGTCATAGGGGGATAAGAGGGCCTGGGAAGTGACTCAGTAGTTGTTTGTTGATGGTACAGCACTGGTAGCAAATTTGAGTGAGAAACTGCAGAAGTTTGTGACTCAGTTGGGAAGAGTGTGTGAAAGGAGGGAGTTGAGAATTAATCTTGATAAAAGCAAGGTGATCAGCTTTAGGTATTCTGTCCTTGTCACACATAACACTTTACAATACTTAATTTACATCTCATTCTTCATAACTCTAGATTTTCCTGTGGTGAACACTATGTGCTAGCCCTGCTTTTTGGCTAGATAATAGAAGCAGGAGACAGAAGCAGCAGATAGGAACATTAGGTAGGAAATTTAGTAAAAAGTTACAGGTAGGAACATTAGGTGGGAGTATTAGGAAGTAGAAAATTGAAGCATTAGGCAAGAGCGTTTGGTAGGAGTCTCTGAAAACACTGCTTGAGTTGCCCTATACCACTGGCCTGATAAGAGTGAGGCACTAAAGGCTAAGAAGTGGCACTAGAGCTCATCAAGTAATGGTGATTCTTTTACTGTGGCACCCCTGTGAGGGAGTTCCCAAAGGGAATAGGCATCAGAGATATAAATAAATAAGATATATTTGGTTTAACAGGGATGGGGTGAGTTTGAATGGAGCAAAAATTGGAGGAAGTGAAGCAGTTTAGGTACCTGGGATTGGACATACAGCGAATGGTACCATGGAAGCAGAAATTAGTCATAGGGTGGGTGAGGAGGCAAAGATTCTGGGAGCACTGAAGAATGTGTGGAAAGAGAGAATATTATCTGGTAGGGCAAAAACAGGTATGTTTGAAGGTATAGTAGTCCCAAAAATGCCATATGAATGCAAGGCATGGGCTATACATAGGGCTGTGCAGAGGAGAGTGTATGTTTTAGAAATGAAATGTTTGAGGACAGTATGTTGTATGAAGTGGTTTATTGAGTAAGTAATGAAAGGGTAAGAGAGAGCTGATGAGAATGTGCTAAAATTGTATGGACATATGGAGAGAATGATTGAGGAAATATTGACAAAGAGGATATATGTGTCAGAAATGTTTGGAATAAGAAGAAAGGGGAAATCATATTGGAGATGTGAGGATGGAGTGAAGAATATTTTGAGAGATTGGGGCCGAAATATGCAGGTAAGTGAAAGGCAAGCATTGGGTTGAGGGAATTGGAATAATGTAGTATGCTGTGGTTGACATACTGTCGATAGACTGAACCTGGGCATGTGAAGCATCTGAAGTAAACAATGGAAAGATATCTGGGGCCTGGTTGTGGATAGGGGGTTGTTGTTTTGGTGTATTACACATGACAGCAAGAGAATTGTTGTGAGCTGATGTTAGCTTTCTTTGTCTGTTCTTGGTGCTACCTTGCAAATGCAATAAACAAGTGTAAAAGAATTTAGGCCTATCTTTTCCCAATGATATACTCGTATTTATATAAACATTGCATAATTGTGATCTCATTCATGCATGGGTAGATTTATTTATTTATTATAATTGATTGCCGCATCCTGCATCAGCAAGGTAGTGCCAGGAAACAGACAAAGAACGGCCTATCCACTGATATACACTTATATGTATGCATGAATGCCCATACATGCACATATTCATACATAAACCTATCAACATGGGAGTAGGGTGCCAGAAATCCTCCCCTCTCATTTTTAATTTTTCCAAAAGAAGGAACAGAGAAGGGGGCTGAGTGAGAATATTCCCTCTAAGGCTCAGTCCTCTGTACTTACTGCTACATTGCTAACTCAGGAAATAGCAAATATGTATGAAAAAAGAACATAACATATACATACATACATAGACATATACATAAATGCACATGTATGTATTCGTACTTGCTTGCCTTCATCCATCCCGGTGCCACCCCACCCCACTGGAAATGGCATCGCTACCCCCTGCTTCAGTGAAGTAGCGCCAGGAAAACAAAAAAGGCCACATTTGTTCACACACATCCTCTAACTCATGTGTAATGCACTGAAACCACAGCTCCCTATCCACATCCAGGCCCCACAGACCTTTCCATGGTTTACCCCAGACGTTTTACATGCCCTACTTAAGTCCATTGACTGTAACACGTCGACCACGGTATACCACATCGTTCCAATTCACTCAGTTCCTTGCACGCTTCTTCCCCTCCTGCATGTTCAGTCCCCGATCGCTCAAAATCTTTTTCAATTCATCTTTCTTCCTCCAATCTGGTCTCCCGCTTCTCCTCCTTCCTTCCACCTCTGATACATATATCCTCTTTGTCAATCTTTCCTCACTCATTGTCTCCATATGACCAAACCATTTCAATACACCCTCTTGTGCTCTCTCAACCTCACTTTTCTTTATTACCACACATCTCTCTTACCCTTTCATTACTTACTCGATCAAACCACCTCACACCGCATATTGCCCTCAAACATCTCATATCCAACACATCCACCCTACTCCGCAGAAACTTATCTGTAGCCCACGCCTCGCATCCATAAAACATTATTGAATCCATTATTCCTTCAAACATACCCAATTTTGCTTTTCGAGACAATGTTTTTGCTTTCCACACATTCTTTAACGCTCCCAGAACATTCACCCACTCCCCACCCTGTGACTCACTTCCACTTCCATAGTTCCATCCGCTGCCATATCCACTCAGATATCTAAAACACTTCACATCCTCCAGTTTTTCTCCCTCCAAAACTACCTCCCAATTGACTTTTCATTCGACCTTCCTGTACCTAATAACCTTACTCATATTCACATTCACTCTCAGCTTTCTTCTTTCACGCATTTTACCAAACTCAGTCACCAGCTTCTGCACTTTCTCGCCCGAATTAGCCACCTGCGCTGTATCATCAGCAAACAACATCTGTCTCACTTCCTAAGCCCTATCATCCACAACAGACTGCGTAATTACCCCTCTATCCAAAACTCTTGCCTTTATCTTCCTAACAACCCCATCCATAAACAAATTAAACAGCCATGGAGACATCACGCACCCCTGCCGCAAACCGACATTCACTGAGAACCAATCAATTTCCTCTCTTCCTTCTTGTATTTGCGGGACCTCTTGGGTAAGGATAGATGTAGCATACCTCAAGAAATTGAAGGTGTAGGCTTTATAGGATTTTCACTTATTTGATATACTTTTGCATTTCTACAAAGAATTTTTTAAATTTTAATCACATTCATAATATGTAGTTCACCAATAAAGCTCCTTTGCTTCAGACATTTTAGTAGTTCCTTGGTAAGGCTAATAAACTTAGAATATTTTTCCTGTTTTTCAAGCAACCATCTTCATCACTATTCTTTGTAAGATTGAATGCATCACCATTTGCAAAATTTCACTGCCTGTGAGTTGGTTCATGATAGGAACTTTAGTCTACATTGATACATTCTTCAGCATCATCTTCATGTAACCTCCTTCATCATACTCCATCAAACCTCATGTAACCCCATGTAATGTGTTTCTTGTATAAAGCATGGAACCCATAGGAATCAGTTACAGCATTGCTATTAAGAATTTTAGAAGTCCACAAGTTACACTAAGCATTTGCCAAAATGACTTGGGGATCATTATCCCATGCCGAAACAACATACCATGTAGCGCTCTTGGTTGTGAAATCCTTTTGGAATGCCTGAATCCTGTGGTCACTGTTGCAAGCATTTAGCATTTTCCACATGAATTCTCCCTTGTAGTGATACTCAAAAACATGAAGAATTTTTAGGTCCATGGGTTAGACAAGAGAGGTACAACAAGAGAGGATTATAGACAATGCAAAAAGTCTTTTACAAAAAGTTCAGCATCATGGATTGCATAGCACTTGCTCAACAGTGAAAGAATCTTGAAATTTTCCAAGATGACCAACTGACTGACTGTCTGCCCTGGCCTTAGGCGCAAAGTTATTGTCAAACTAATATGGGAATATTTCACCTTTAATCCATGCATGTTGATTGGCCTTGGGCATCAAGAAATTCTCCTTAAATGTTATAGGATTCTGGCTTTTACCAGTGACTGATAACTTCCACTTCCAGCTGCTGTAGAACATCCAAGATCTGCAAGTCTTTTCTTCTGAACCCTTAAATCCTAACAGTGTTCTTCAGGGATATATATATTGCCAATATAAAGATGTTTCATCAGCATTATTCACCTGCTTGAGTGACAAATCTTCACCAGAAATTATCTTGAAGAAATCATGCAAGTAGACCCTGTATTTTAATGATTAGCTGATGCATTTTTCAACACACTTTCACCTAACATCATCCTAGGCACTTCTTGAATTTTGTGAATATGAGGAGTCACATAGGGCTGAAAGACCTAATTCATCATGAAATACTAGTCCTTAGGCCATAATCATAACACTGCAAAAGAACCTTCACACCCCTATGACTTTTTTCACAATTCAGTTCTCCATACCAGCATTCTTGGATTGAGACATTGTTTTTTATTTCTCTAAACTTTAACTCTTCTTTGTCAGCATAGATTTCAGTAGATAAGTCTTTTGTTTATTAAGTTCATAAATGGTGGCATTACTGACCCCATACTCATCACCTGATCTCTCCTCTGAGGCTTCCTTCTCTAACTTCCTCAGTACTTCCATCTTCTTTGCAGTACTAAAGGAAAAGGATTCTTCTTTGCACTTTCTCCATTCACAGGACCCTTTGCCTGCCATTTGGACATTTTCACAGTGAACAAAGTGTTAAAAATTTAAGATAGAACTGAAAGGAGGTTGCAGTCTGAAAAAGTTTGGGTATAAGAAATTTCTCCAAGTTGAGTGTTTACCAGAATAACCAGTCTTTAAAACATTTTGGTTTTCAGGTCAGTGGCCTTGGGATCATCTGCCTGTATTCAAAATTGATAACTTTCCAGATTTTCACAAATGAAAATTTGATTAGCAAAGCATGATAATTTACTGTATTAACATATTGTAGCCAGATTACACTGTATGACACATAATGGCCATTGCAACTTAGGGGACATTCTAAATGGGAAACCTGAGATTTATTAGATTAGTCATTATATACTTTGGAAACAAGATTTATCTAAATTTATTAGAATAGTCATCATTTACTTTTCTAAATTCTACAGACAAATATCCAGCAGATTCTTCAGGGCTCCAAGGCCTTGCAAGAGGAAAGGGAATGCAGGCAGTCAGACAAGGATGATCATCAGACCAGCAGGGTAATATTAATGTATCCTACAGCTAAGTCGCAGACTTTTTATTTTTCATTTCTTTTCATATTTTCATGTTCTAATTACGTGCTGTAAAGTTGCTCTTGTTGAAAGAATTAAATTGAGCATATATTATGAGTGTACCTGGTAAGTTGTATGGAAGAGTGATGATTGAGAGGATAGTGGCATGCAGAGTATCAGAATAGAGAGGAGCAATGTGGTTTTAGGAGTGGTAGAGGATGTGTGAATCAGGTGTTTGCTTGGAAGAATGTGTGTGAAAAATACTTTGAGAAACAGAAGGATTTGTTTGTGGCTTTTATAGACCTAGTGAATGCATATAATAGGGTTGATAAAGATGGTTAGTGTAAAGTGTAAAGAATATATGGTGTGGGAGAAAGATTAATAGAAGCAGTGAGGAGTTTTTATGAACAGGGTAAAGTGTGGGTAGGTCGAGAGAAGGGTGTGTTTCCTGGTGAAGGAGGGTTTATGACAGGGGTGTGTGATGCCACCATGGCTTTTTGATTTGTTCATGGATCTGGTGGTGAGGGAGGTAAATACATGAGTCTTGGAGAGAACAGGCATGCATGCAAAATGGTGGGGGTGAGGAGGGTCTGGGAGATGAGGCAGTTGTTGTTTATTGATGAGATTGCTCTGGTGACAGATTTAAGAGAGAAACTGCTGAAGTTTGTGTCTGAGTTTTGGATAGTGTGATAGGAGAGAGTGAGAGTAAATATGAATAAAAGCAAGGTTATTAGTTTTGGCAGTGCAAAGAGAGTTTAGTTGGGATGTGAGTTTTATTGGAGAAAATGAAGTATTTTAAGAACCTGGTAGTGAACATGGTAGTGAATGGAACCATGGGAGCTGTGGTCTTAAAGTAGATGAGATGAGCAAAGGTTCTGAGAGAAATAAGGAATATGTGGAAGGAGAAGTTAGGGTGAAAATGGATATTTGCAGGTGTTGCATGGATGTGAGGCTCGGTATTTAAATGAAAATGTATGGCAGAGGGTCAGTGTGTTAACGGTGAAATGCTTATGGACAATATGTAGTGGTAGGAGGATTGATCAAGTAAGTAATGACATGGTGAGAGAGAGGTATGGTAAAAAGAAGAGCATGGTTGAGAGATCTGAAGATGTGCAGAAATGGTTTGGACAAATGGGAAGAATGAGTGAGGAGAGGCTGAAAAAGAGGATATATACACATTCTGTATGTCAGAAGTGGAAGCAAAAAGAAGCAGAAAACTGAATTGGAGATGGAAGGATGGATTGAACAAGATTGTGAGTGTCTGGGGATTGACCATGCAGAAGGGTGAAAGGTATGCAAGGGATAGAGGGATGTAGTTCACAGGTAATGACATGCTACCAGTGGACTGAGCCAGGGTATATGAAGCAGTCATTGTAAACCATGGAGAGGTCTTTGGGACCTTATTGAGTATAGGGGTTGTGGTTTCAGTGCAATATAATTGACAGCTAGAGAGTGGATGTGAGTGAATGAGGCCTTTTCTTCTGTTCCTGGCACTTCTTCGTTAACATGGGACATGATGAATGTTTTTGAAAATATTTATATATTTTACTTTCACAGCACATGAAGATTTTAGCATATAACTTAGAAAACTGACTACTGTAGAATGCATGGGAATTCTCAAAGGATGAAAAGGATGAGTGGAAAGTGAATTATTATTTTATAAGGAATAATTTTAAGTAAATAAGACACCTGACCCTTCCCCATGCCATCAACTAGTGCTATTTAAGTTGCAGAATCAATTCTATTTCTGCTCAAGAATAGGAAAGTTATTGACCAACAAGTATGTATAAGCAAAATGAAAAGTAGAGTGCGAAATAAAACAAGGTATGAAAAGTTATAAGTAAAGGGAAACAGTGAAATGTTAAAAATTAGAAAGTATTTATGTTCTCCAAGGGATGCATATCAAAACCAAGTTGGCTCATATCCTAGGCAAAGAATTGAATAACCAATCTTATAAGCTATACCTTATTAATTTTGTAGTCTTCATGTATCTTTTTCACAGTATTTCCTTTATGTAATATAACTTTGTTTCTTCATTATAGCTTGTAGAATCAAACACAGAAGAGATACAACCAGATCCTCAGATTGAGGCAGTGAGAAAGCAGCTCCTTCAGTTTGGCATCAGTTTCATTGACCCTGCATCACGTGCTTCAGATCCCACGTAA
>JAUTXX010530847.1:0-11012 GCA_032273605.1 Panulirus laevicauda | reverse complement strand
CATCTCATGTTTTTCCCAATAAGTATGACCTGGCACATTTCACTTTCTCCAAAATTCGTAAATACTTTCCCTCGTCTTTTCTTTTTCCATTTCATAATTCTATCTTTCAATTAAGGCCCAGCCTCAATGTGGACTTTTGTCCATAACTGGAGCCTTCAACATAAATGGAAAAAAAAAAGCTAGAGAGAAAAGATTTTTGAGTCTTATGGACAATACTTACAAGGGAGGATTTTGAATTACTAAGAGACATACAAGAGAAAGCAGCATAAGAGGAGTCAGGGACTTAAATGATGGGAAAGTGAGAGCGGGGTGAGTGAGTAACTGCAAAATTCAAAGAGAATAAGATGTTTGGAAGGAGGTTAGTAATGTGTGAATAATATGAGAACAAAAGCAAACATAGATAAAGGGGCAAATGGGAAAGTAATACTGTGAAGAGATAAAGTGAGAAATCTAAAGGATTGCTAAAAGTGTTTGCTGATAGGGTGGCTGATATGGGGTGTTTGGGTAAGGAGGAATGCAAAGTGAGAGTCATAGCAGTGGTTTGCTGATAAAGAAGGGGTGGTGAAAGCCTTGTGCAAAATGAAATGTGGTGAGGCAGCTGGAGAGGATGGTACTGCAGTTGAATTCCTTAACAAAAGGGGTGATGAATGGTTAGTAAAGATTTGTAATGCAAGGATAATGGTGAGTTGCCTGAGGACTGGTGGAATGCATGCATAATGCCACTATAAAATCAATGGAACATAGGTGTGTTTGAATTACAGTTATAAATGTTGAAGTGTGTCAGGTAAGTTGCATGGTGGTGAATGAGGTTGGTGGCAGGCCCAGAGCATCACACTGTGGAGGAACAATGCGGTTTCAAGTGATAGAGGATGTGTGAGTGATGTGTTTACTTTGAAGGATATTTGAGAGAAAATTTAGAGAAACAGAAGAATTTTTGTAGCATTTATGGTTTCAAAGAAAGGATAAGACAGTTAATAGGGATGCTTTTTGGAAGGTCTTACTAATATAGTTAGTCTTTTTGAGCATTAGTCCTTTTCTCTACCTGAACAGTAGTAGATATCGATTCAGTGGATTCTAAGTGTGCTTTTGTCCTTTCCTCCAAATGAAGAGCCAAAGAACAATCAGAATTCATCTTCTTTTAATGGATTCACCTTTTCTTCTGGTTTTGTACCTCCTGAATCCCCTCCACTAAACTGTGTTTCTATTCCTCTCTTACCTCATGACTCCCATCAAGATCCTTGGAATGCTTCATCAGTCTCTAGCTCTAGTTGTGCTACCCTCTAATTTTGCTATCTAACAAGTTCCCACATTCCCAAACATTTGCTCTCTGGAGTTTTCATCTCTAGTCTCTGCTTTTGTCTCTTGCCTTCTACTTACAGGTCAGGATTTGAATGACTGGTTTTGGTACATATCTGGAACCAAGTCCATACTAGCCATTCTGAAGTGAATTCTATTCAATGTTATATAAATATCTTTGAGATTGTTTAACTTGAATATCGTGAACTCTGAGGGTTGAAGAGGAAATCTTAGCGAGATGTTTAAGGGTTAAGACCACAAACAAGTTACAGTTGTTAAATCTGGCAAAATTTGTGAAGAATCAAGGTTCATGATTTAAGGGGGAGCAACCACAATTGGTTGTAGGTAGTAGCTGGTAGGCAGCCAATGACCAGGGAAGTATATTACTAGTACTATCCGCCTGGGCATTGGGAGGGGTAGTGACAGCTGCATAGTTAGCCAGCACTGTAGTGGTTGTCAAGTTGCACTCCTCTGACCCAGGTAGCTGTTTTTTCTTTCTGCCTCACTAACATTTGGCCTGCTGTCATGCTGTCCACAAACATACAGTCTCTCTTGAGAGCGCTTAACTCAAGCAGCTCATTCTTCGTAACTCTAGATTTTCCTGCGGTGAGCACTGTGTGCTAGCCCTGCCTTTTGACAAATTGGAAGGGACAGTAGATAGAAGTAGTAGTTAAGAACATAAGGCAGGAGCATTAGGTAGAAACACTTATTAGAAGTAGTAGGTAGGAGCATTAGATAGATGTAGTCATTAGGAACATTAGGTTGGAGCTTCTGCAAATACTGTGCTAGACTTGCCCTCTGCCAGTGGCCTGTTAAGGGTGAGGCACTTCAGGCTAAGAAGCAGCACTGGAGCTCTCTAGTTATGGAGACTTTGTTGCCGTGCCACCTCTTTGAGGGAGTTCTAATTGGAACAGTGTCAGAGATATAGATAGATAGACACTCAAAGATTTATTTGAATGAAGTTTCTTGAGGAATTACTGGAGGTAGGGTACAATTGAAGCATTTAGTGTAAAGGGGTGGTGTGTATGGAGATGATGGCCACGTTACAAAGTAAAAAGGGAGAATTTTTTGACGTTTGAAGATACACATTTCACTTTTACTCCTATTGGGTATGATTTGAGGGTCTGTATGAGTGATTTTAGAGGCATTGTGTACATGATCCTTTCCAAGGAATTGGTAATGAAGTTAATGATGATTGACAGGTGGTTACCCATGGCTACAGAATATATACAGTATACAACTAATTAGGTAAAGCTGACATTGATTTTTACTTTGCTCTTTATCATACTTCAATTTAGGTGACTTAACTAGTCTGATCACTCTTGTTAGAAAAAGAGATGGACTCATTTATTCTTTTGTCCAGGTACGATTCTCTGACAGGAACGCCAAGCTGCCAACGAACAGTTGCATTTGAGAAGGCATGTGTGCTCTTCAACCTTGGGGCTCTGTACACTCAGCTTGGAGCACGTCATGACAGAACCTCAGCTGCAGGACTGGATGCAGCAGTGAACAACTTTCTGCGGGCAGCTGGGATGTTCCGTTACCTCCATGACACTTTTACAAATGCACCATCTAAAGATCTAAGTCCAGAAGTTCTTGATATGCTCATTCACTTGATGCTGGTAAGTTTACAGTTTTGGAGTTTTGTAGCTATTCAGTTCATCACTCTGCTGTATTAGGCATTTTTAAAGTTAGGTATTGTTTGAAATAGTTATAAGTTGAAAGAAATTGTCTGTCTCTAAACAGTAATTAACACTGAAGTTAGGCCACATTAAGAAAAATTTATTACCTTCATTTTGCAGAAAAGCACAAGCTTTCCTTGATTTGTCAGTTGAAACTATCCTACAATTTTTATTCCATCCTTAGGCTCAAGCTCGGGAGTGTCTGCACGAAAAGGCACTGCTGGGCCATAGTGAGGACATGGAGACTGTTATAGAGCTATCCCAGGAGGCAGCTCAGGTTGCACAGGAGTACTCACAGGTATGTCAAAAGAACTTCTCATAGGTTCTGGCCATTTTTTTTAATTTTTGTTGTTCATTATTATTGGTATTTCTTTTCATCAACTTTAGTAATC
The DNA here is from genome assembly GCA_032273605.1 of Panulirus laevicauda. Classification (NCBI taxonomy): domain Eukaryota; kingdom Metazoa; phylum Arthropoda; class Malacostraca; order Decapoda; family Palinuridae; genus Panulirus; species Panulirus laevicauda. Next base: position 7,642 of record JAUTXX010530847.1, on the reverse strand, counting down.
AAAGAAGTAGGCGAGTGAAGTTTAACTCTGTAAAAACAAATAGGACTATGATACAGGCAGTAAGCTCTAAACATTTTATTAGAGCTGAGGAGGAGCTAAACCTTTCTCTGTTTTCTTTCTCACTCTTTCTTTGCATTTTCTCATAACTTGAAATGGAATTTCAATAGTAAATTTTGTTTCCTTTTGCTGTCCTCAATCCATCATAGTATATACTTTGCATTTTTTAGCTCTCTTGTTCTTCATTTATACTAAAGTGCATATAAGAATTATCTGTAAACTTTTGCTTTGTCTTCCATACAATATACTTATGACAGTTTCTTTTTGTTCAAAATATTAAATCATACTCAAATCATGTAACCTGGCAAAACTATCAATATGTATGTATCTCTGATGCCCATTCCGTTTGGGAACTCCCTCGTGGGGGTGGCCATGGTAAAAGACTCTTTGTACTTAGTGACCTCCAGTGTTGCTTCTTATCCCTGTGGCAGAGGGCAGCTCTATCACAGTGTTGTAGAAGCTTCCACCTAAATGCTCCTACCAACTACTTCTACTTAATTTGTCTACCTTATGCTCTTGTCTGATGTTCCAACCTACTACTACTTAATGCTCCCATCTAATGAACCCACGTACTACTTCTACCTACTGTTTCTATCTAATGCTCCTATTTACTACTTCTGTCTATTGCTCCTACCATTTTGCCAAAAGTCAGAGTTAGTGCATGGTGCTTACTGCAGGAAGGTGTAGTTACGAAGAGTGAGTTAAGTGTTGTCAAATGGTATGTGTGACAAGGAGATATTGCATGTTTATGGAAAGAATATTTGCAGTCCACATGTGGATGAAGTAAGAAAAAAAAATGAAGGATAGCTACCTGGGTCAGAGGAGTGCAACTTGATAATCACTGAAGTGGTGGTTCACTACACAGTCATTACTAATCCTCCTGACACTCAAGCAGACAGGTGGCAAAACTTGTGAAAATTCTTTTTCTCTGTTATATCCATCGTGCATATTTCTCTGTCCAAAGATATATTGTTCAGAAATAAATAATTCATGCAGTAGATATCAATTCACTATGATACCTGGCTGCTAATCTATTAGTCTTGCTTTTGAGATATTAAACTCACTGTCCTTTTTGCAGTATTCCTCTTCATTGTTCTTTGTCTCTCAATAGTACCTGAATCTCTTTCAATAAACAAAACTGGATGTTAATAAGAACTTAAGAAATAGTATTCTGGTAACTTTAGAATGCTTAATAATACTTGAGAGGATAACTTATATTCTAAGATATCTACTTTTCAGGTGTTGAAGACCATCTCTAGTGCATCAGTGAAGGATTATGTTCCTGTTTCATGGGTCAGTTTGGTGCACATCAAGACAGAATACTACAGAGCTAGTGCTCACTACCATATGGCTGAAGCATTACTTACTCTTCAGATGGAAGGAAAAGACTTGGAGCAGCTTAACATTAGGGTTCAAGATGCTCTGCAATATGTTCATCTACCACCTGTTAACAACACCACCTTGGATATTAGTGTTCCTACAACCCATCAAGAACGTGTCCTTCTCGGTAAGTTAATGGTTGTCTGTGGTAATGGATTTTTCTTCATTGTATCATGATGATTATTTTCATGGTACACAAAGAAAATAATGTAGATTTTTTACAAAAGGAAGCAAGTGGAGTGATTAGAATTTTATAAAAAGAATAAAAGTAATTGACATGTTTTTTACAAATGTAAACTTAATTGACTTTGTAGAAATTCATTGGCTGAGAAGAAGGTTTTGAATGTGATGCAGAAAGAAATCTCAGGAGAATATGGAATTATGAAGGGAGAGATTAATGAATTAAAGTTGCATCATTGAGAGGTTTTGCAAAGAAGCATGTGGAGAAAATGGGTATACAAATGTCTTTGAAGGATGCATGTGGAGAAAATGGGTGTAGGAGCAATTACCAGAGTTAATTTCAGTGCTGTTAGTATAAGTAAGTTGACAAAATGTGAGGGACTTTGTAACATAGAACAAGTAGGTTTTAATGTGCATGTAACTAGAGTAACTAGAAGAAAAGAAGAATATTCTTCATTTTACCTTGTTTTCGTTGTTAGGAACTTTCAGTTTAATTCATTATGGGGTGTTAAGTCATCCTTTTCAAGGATTATAGTTTAATAATGAGAGATGTTTTGATGATGTATGACTCTCTAATTAAAATTTACAGTAGAATGTAACCTCATCTGTATTTGGTGGGCACTGTGGGCATAATACAGCTTTGTACCTGTGCACTGTGACAATGCCATTTTCGTTTATTCACATATCACCATTCTGCTCCTTTTATCTAGATTTCTAGTTGTCTCATGAATAATGTACATCTCCTATCATCTGTGTACATGATTTTTCTTGCATGTAACATGAGTAATTGTTTCATAAGGTCTGGCTCATTGTCGTGAGTCGGTGCTAGTTCATGAGGAGGCAATGCGACAGCAGCGAATGTGTCGGGAACTTAGGAAGAAGTCTGCTCTATCAGAAGTTTTGCGCTTTGGTCACGAGATGGCTGTTCACCTTCTGGATCTTTATTCAGAAGAAGAAGATTTACTAAATGTACTGGACCCACCACCTATTGCGTGTAAGTATTAGTTTAAAATGAACAGAATTGCAGGCTTTTCAGCTTCTCTTTGGGAATAATTTTGTAATGTTTGGCTGTTACTTTTAAGGTTTAATTCTAAAGATGGAAAAAAAAAATATTATTATGAACATGTTTTTTTTATTGAGCCAGATAAATGCTTGAAACAATATTTTACTTTTACCTCTATATTGGGTTTCTTGTCATTCAAAGGAGGGAAGTTAACACAGTGTGTAGACACTTCATCTGCTGATCATTACAGTACCGGTAAGTTTGAGACTTGAGAATGATGCCTGAAGCATTGTTTGAAGGACTGTGCATGCTAGAATGGTTCTTAAATAAGTGAAGCAGCCAGTCATCATATGGACACAATCAGAAATAACACAGATGAAATTTTAAGACTGTCTGAGGAAGTAATTACATGAGGTGAGACAGAAAGAAGAGATGAATGAAAAAATTTTAGTAAATAATAGGCATTTTAAAAGACAGAGGTTAGTGTGGAGTTTGAGAGTGCGTGCAAGTTCAACTGTGGGGTTGCAAGTTTGAGTGCAGCCAAAGAATAATTATTTGGAGAAAGAGCACTTCTCATAGCAATGTCCCATTAGTGATATTGATAAAACTTTTGAATTTTCAAAGGCACATTGCTCTGCAGTTATAAAATCTCACAGCAGCTTTGTGTTCAATCACATTTTGCATATGGTAATGCTGCAATGAATGTACAGTAATAATATGATATGCTGTAAATAGGGATGTTAGACTCTCTTAATATGTCACCTTTGCATAATGAAAAATTAACAAGATCGTAATATGGTAGACTGTATTTTCTTTAACACACATCGGACGTAAATTGAGGTTGAGTATGAATGAATCGAAAGGCATTATATATTTGATCTAGCCCATGCAAATGAGAATGGAACTTAAGCCGATTGTCAAATATGTAGATAAAAAATTTGGAACTTGCGAGATAATGGGCTATATTATGTATCCAGCAGATTTTAGTTCCCAGTTTGCTTCTCCATAAGTACCAGTATATTGATTTGTGAGAAATCTTGGCTCATTTATCTATAGGAATGCTGATTTACAGGTTGTGTGGTCCCTTTAATACTGTATAGTTTGCATTATGCATTTAAGACTGCAGTTATAGGGTATTGCATAGGATTTATATTGTGTTGGGTATTTTGAAAGAACTTTCAAGATAATGAAAGGCTTTCTCCTAGATAGTCCGGTACTTAAGAGAGTTTACTGTACTTCCTACTCAGTGACAACATCCTGTTTACTAAATGAGTTTGCCCTTTTTAAGAATTAGTTAATTATTGTTTTTCATAACATGTACTGCATGGAAATTTTCCTTATTTTACAGCAGCAACAAAGTTCCAGCTTTCCCTTACTGCTCCGGACTTCTCACAGCACCGTGTAGAAGACATTTTTAAGCTCTTAGGCCCAGTGGCAGTGTTCTCTGCTAAGCACCAGTGGTCTGCGCCACGGCCTGTCTCGCTGACACGAACTCCCACTCAAGGTTTTGGCTTTTCAGTAAGAGGAGATGCACCTGTAGTCATAGCTGGTGTTGACAGAGGCAGCTTAGCAGAGGTATGTCCTATTGTGCCTTTTAAAAGAATATCAGAAAGAGAAAAAAAAAATGGCTGATTGCCAGCATAATTCAATGTCAGTGCTTCTTCAGTCTGAGGGTTAAGGAAAGTGTTAACTGCTAACCTAGTTATGTCTTATCAGCAGTGGATGAAAATTAGTAGCTTCCAAAGGAGTCCTTTATTTTGTTGATGGAGCTTAACCTTGAAACTGTAAGACTCCATGAAAGTGGTGGTGGGGTTATATACTTAAATGAAATATATACCAAACATAAGTAGAAATTATCTGTCTGTGATATATCCTGTATTCTTGTATGTTTTTCCTCCATGATTAGTTTTTTTTCAGAGAGCTGGCATGAACGAGGGTGACTTGGTGGTGTGTATTGGGACCCGTGATGTTAAATGGATGCCACATGATGAGGTGGTGTGCCTCATTCGTGATTCTGGCAACACACTCGGTCTAACACTTGTCACCCCTTGTGACAAAACTTACTACAAATTACCAAAAGTAAGTTCCTCATAAGCCTGTGAGAAATCCATCAGTGTATGAGGATCATTTTATTATGTCATTCTCCACTGTCCACATTGATTGTTGTATGTATGTTATCACGTAGAATATAGGTTAAATGGTTATACAACCAAAGACTAGATGGATAATCACTGGTTTAAAACATACCTTAAAAGATTATATTTAAAAAACAATTTAATGTTGGTTCAAGTAAAATGGTTTTAAGAAACTGACTTTAATAAATGATTTGAGTACAATGATTTCAAGAAACTGCAACTTTAATCACAGTTAACTTCATAATTAGTGATAAAGCATAAAACATGACTTCTTATGCTATGTTTTTCAAAATTTCAATAGCTTTTGCAATAGGAAGGTTAGGCATAATAGATTTATGAGTTATATAAAATGCTGATGTAGTAAGTAAGGGAACTGCTGAAAACAGATATATCATACAGGATGAATCTTACTTTGTGACTGTTAGCTATGCAGAGCAACATTAACATGCTGTATGGAATGATATGTTTTGATTAGCATACTGTATTTTTAGTGAACTGTTGGTTAAAACTCACTTTTATAGTTAGAGTGACACTGCATAATTAAACCAAAAGCTGAACTGATTTCAGATCTGGGCACATTTATCTTTTTTGTACATGCTTTCTATAACAGTATATGTTGTATGTGCTTTCTTTAATAAAGTATGTAGCATGTATACATCTAGAAAATGCAAATGAGAAAAGTTCCATGGGAAATTTGATTCCCTAAGTAGACATGGAAGATGGGTAATGATGTTAAGAGCTTTTATAATGAAAGCAGTGCTTGTGTTCAATTATGCAGTAATGTGAATGAGTTGTTTGAACAAGTGTTGGAATGTATGAGTGCTGACTGCTGTCTTTATCATAGTTTGTGGTTATCATGGATGAGCGATGAGCTGCCTAGGCAGCCTTAACCTTTTACATAATTCATTTTATGTGATAGCCAGGCCATTATGCATACTTCTTCAGTAGAGTTTTAAACAGTGCAGGTAGAGCTTAGTACATGATGCGAAGGAGGTTGGCAACTAAAGTGTTTTGGAAACATTATAGATATGTTAATGTGCTCTTAATGCAGGAAGAAGGCAGACAAGATAGGCAACAGATGGGTAGAAAAATTGAGTATACAGAAAAGATCTTTGTTATAACATGCAACATTTTGATAATTATCTCATTCATCACATTGCTCAAGAATTTGACAGTGAAACTATAATTTACAGAGTAAGAGTTTAAAGGACATATCTCCACACTCTACCACAAGCAGTAGTAGTGGAGTCAGCAGCAGTAGCAGCAACAGCAGCACTAGCAGTCATTTTGGGTCTGTCAACAGTTCAACACTATCAGCCAAAGAAAAGGAAAAACGAAATAGCTGGAACCCCTTCAAGCGATCAGCATCAAGAGATAAACTTAAATCAGATTCTCTTATTGACTGCAATGTTATTTTACGGTAAATGGACTCATTACCAAAGATCCTTATAAAATCTGATTTATTTAGTGTATTTATACTCGCACTTCAAGTTACTCTTACATATCATTGAGCTAATCTGCGAAATCAGTATTACTTTGAAGAGTAATGGAATATGTTATAAAACCCTGGACCATAGAAGAAATTTGTAGCTTTTATTAATTCATTCATTTACTGAAATTAATTACATTGTTTTGCAAAAATTATTTTGTAAAAATCATCTGAACTCATTAGTTTAATTTTTAGATGCAAATTTCAGCTAGATTTTTATTAAATGATTTTATTTTGGTATATATCAAAATGTTCCATTTTAAAGCAAGGCTGATCATGCAGAATCACCTCCAACCTCCAAAGTGACAGTACCTTTCATTCTTGCATCCTTCTTGTGCCATTTGGTTTTTATTTTTTTGCTGTTAAACTTCTTTAATGGCTGGAATCTTAAGAGTAGATATAAAGTTATTAACCTTCCGGTTTCTGTGATAAAAATGTTGCCCCATTTGCCAATTACTTGTTATTTTGATTAACAGGTGACAGTAAAGATATAATTGACCAACATGAATGTTATCCTTGGTGTACATTCTGCTTTGACAGTGTTGTTTTTACTGGTTTCAGTCTTTTGAATGAAATATTCATATATACTAAATATTTTTCCATGTTGATTACAAAGAACAGGTGTGCTGTAGCTTTGTATGTGTATTAAAATAATTCAGTTCTTTATTGAGGAAGTTAAGCAACATTATCTTAACTCATTTTTTGGAAATATCTCTTCTGTATTAACAAAATCTATTAGGTGATGAAAGTACAGGATGATACTCATGAAAACATTTTCTGCTGAAGGTGTGGGTTCAGCTGGCCAGTGCCTTGTGCCTCAGATTGCCTGTATGGTGCATGAAATTATTATAGGGTAAATTTATTGTTGTTTTAGACACTTAATAGATTTGATATTCAAATCATAAAACTTTTCAAAGGGAGCATGAAGGAACCAACACATAATTGGTTTAGTTAATTACAGATAAACAGTAGAATCTTCTCATATAGCATGTTCTATGTCTGACCATGTAGCCAGTTATTATCAGCTTTAGGTGTTTTATTTGTGAAGAGTAACCACATATAGTATATTTATGTTGCCATATATGTATACATATTAATCAGTGCAGAGATGGTTTCTATGATGCAGATTGCACAAAAGTTAAATGCCAATTCTTGTATCCAAGTCTACTTGGCCAATTTTTTTTTCTTCTGTGTGATGAATGTTGGGAGGTTAATTATCACTATAAGTAATCTTATATGTGTACAGAAATCTACAACAAAGTGGATTACACATATAATTTAGGTCCAAGAATTTTCTTCTTGCAAAGTCAGTATTAATCATTATAAAACCTGTTTACTTAATCTTTTGTATTATAAAGACCTTGATGAAATTTTCAGGGAATTAAAACTTTAAGTAGT
>JAUTXX010530825.1:0-11012 GCA_032273605.1 Panulirus laevicauda | reverse complement strand
CTCCAGACATGACAGCAACAGCGACAGTCTATCAATTGACGATGATCAGGTTACTTAAACCGCGACAAGTTGAAAATTTCAGTACTTGTGGCCACATTACCAACTAAAGTCGCCATTTCCCTCTCTAAAAATATCCCATCACTATATACACCACCAATGGCGATAAGAACATGACATTTCCTTATTCATTCATAAATGAGAGGTTCCTGGAGTTGCCCTAAGACTTCAGTTTTCCAGAAATTTCTGCAGTCCCAAGGCCGCGCTACTTTCAGCATCAAGAAAATAACAAGACTCCTTCAGAGTGAGTTTGTACTCCCGATGATACAGCTTCGACAAAGATGACTTTTCTCGCCCTGTAAACTCAAGCAGGTGGAGTCCGGGAACACCGAATATGACACTAACAACTATAATAACTATTTCTCTTTTTACAGGCATGTTCCTAGCTTCATTTCTTTTGGTTAGCTGAGACAAAACGGGCAACTAAATGCCATAATCAAGGCCATCTCTTTAACGCTTTGTATATATGCCCAGGCCAGGTACCCAATTCATCGACCAACAACATACTAGGGAAGGATGAAGAGCTGGGTTGACTATGGACCAGCTTCCACGCCCAGGATTCGAACCTGTGTCCTAAACTCCGTTGGCCCGTGAATGCGTCAGCAACGCTAACCGGTACACCTCAATACATCTACTAAAAAGCAAGCAACAAATCCAGCCACCATTCCTTCAGCTATGGACATGCGCCAGTGACTATGTCCCCGTTTACACTCCCAGATCCACCCCCAGTCTTGGGCCCATATAAAAATGGACCCCATGAGTAAATCCCTTATAAGTACGAACAGCTTCCCGAACATAAAATTCCACACAAATTTCAGCGTCTAATGAAAGTACATCATAATAATGCCGTCAATGAGGCACGGATGAGGTAAACTCCTCCGGCCGTGACGGCTGGGTGAGGGAGGCGGCGCCGGCCACCACACACCTACTGCCGTGACGGGAGGGTGAGGGAGGTGCTGTTTTCTCCAAACACCTCCAACCTCTGGAACTCTCTACCCTCGCTTATCTTCCTCAAAAACTATTTACCAAGCATTTTTTTTTTAAAGATCCTCCAAAAGCCGTAAATACTTCGTCTCTTGTTTTTCATTTCATTAACCTTTCTACGTAAAAAAATATATAGATAATATAAAAACAAACAAAATAGGATCTACCTTAAATGTACGTAATTAAACCTAAACTAAAATATCTCTTTTTGATTAGTTTGGTTAAAAAAATTCATGTCTCTTTCAGGAAAGCCACAGTGAATACACGGGAGTACAAACGAATTCAAACGGCAGACCACTGGCTCCTTTCGAGGCTGTCTGTGATAGTGGGACAGGTCAGAAACTCACAGATTAATGAAGAGAAATTTAGAAGGCATATAGATAAATCAAAGGGAATAACCTGCAGACTGTCACTAAGGTGGCGGAAATAATATGTCGTGAACTTGAAGTGAAATATTTAAGTCTATTCTCAAACGATGTGCTCTTCACCAGATGTACGCATGCGCACACTCGTTTCACTGGAGTTATATTACTGTAAATGGTTTATAGTGTTCAAAAAGTTGTTTAATATCTATCTCAACTAATCTATACCAAACTAATCGACCCACGAAGGTCATTACTGGTGATGCGACACCTGTTCTCGTCATGGCTGATGTATGATGACAACAAAGAACAATATCATTCACATTCAAACAAACCTCCAGCTCTTGTGTTCCGGCTCTCTAAATTCTTGTGTCTAGAGTCGAAAACAAATGATCTTTCTTAACATTCTTATATGAGACTGCCTCTCACAGTGACAGATAGTTACTATCAAATCAGCTCATCAACCAATTAGCACCGTTATAAGAGGAAACAGCGGCTGCTTCATTCAGGAAATTTTAGCGGATGAAGGTGACCGGATGCCTGCACAGGCCGCCACATTGTATTTCGTCACTTTTTCCCCCCAACTGCACACAGGAACCAGGAGGATGCGAGGGTCACAGAACGCGAGCAATGAATCACCACTGATATGGCAAACTACAATATCATGTACCTTTCGAACACATGCCACCCTTCCTAGTCACTCCAGGCCACCCAATCCCCTAAACCCAGTCATGTCTGACCCGTGAAAGAAACAGAATATGCACTGGAGACGTACACATCATGGAGCAATTACTGTAACCTTAAAACATACAAGGGGAGTTTTGTTCAACTGAGATACTTGTCTGGAAGCAGAGAAAACGATTCCAGGTGGCTCCATCGCTTAGCCTAGTAGTAGCCGGAGCATGGGTGACTTGAAGTAATGTGTGAGTCTAGTTGCCTCCTCCAACAATGTTTATACTCTACCTTACAGCCGATACTGAGTGGAGTATGATATTGTGCGGACTGTCGGGATCCGCAGATGGATATGTACTGATAGTAGCCACTTGTCTATATCAGCTCTCCAAGAATGACGAACTATATTACCGTTTGTCCTGAGTGCTGAACAGTTTGTTTGTCTAAGATTTGTGTGTGTGTGTCTGTGTTCGATGATACGAAAACACTGACTTAATTACTACACAACTGTACTCCTCCTAGGTAAACTCAAATAAAATTGATGTTACTTTTTTGGTATTCAAGAGTAAATTCATGACTAGAATATTCAATTCCCTTTCTGGAATTTTGAAATGCACCGATTTTTGTAAATGAATGACGGAGTTCACAGCCACGACTCTGATCCATTTTTGAAATAGAACAAGAAGAAATAAGAGTGGGAAAAGATGATTGGAACAAGCAAAAGACAAAGAAGAAAAAAGAGCAGCAACAGCAGCAAAACATATCTTACCTAATATATAATTGAGATTATACTCCGGGCTAAAAGAAAGAAAAAAGAAAGAAAGAAGAATGGAAGAAGAAAAAAAAAGGAAGAGAAAGAATGAGGAAGAACAAGAAAAAAATAAGTGTAGCAGCAACAGTAAAACACAAATTAAGAGTTTATACTCCGGGGTAAATGTAGTATGAAGGTTTCAGCTCAGACCTGCCAGTCTTGAACGACCTGGCGTCTCACAGTTTCTGAGATTTCTTCCTTACCTTGCGAGGTAATAACACCTGCAGGCGTGAGAAATGCCTCCTTGCCTGTGGTCCCCCGATTCCTGGAACCAATGTTGGCTCAGAAATTGACCATAATGAAGAATTATGGTGACAATGGTAGGGAGATATGAACGTCTTTACAGCATGGATGATCCACCATGGACTGCTGAGCAGAGATCGCTGGCTTAAGATTGTGTTATAAGAACTTGTGATACTGGTACACCTGCTACTGCTGCTCTTACTTACAGTGACTCCCCTGACACTCCACACCCTCCACCACGGGAGATTCCTACCACACAGCATATCACGTAAACGTCCATCGGCGAGCTTTCTGAAGGCCGTTATGGATACAAATACAAATAAATACGGACAAGTACAACACTCAACTTTCAAACACAACATTTTACATACTCCCGACATCTGCCAACAGTAATTCCAGGTTAACAATAATATATAATTCAAGACCACTATCGCCAACCAGCCAGCCTACTAAGAGTAACATACATCCCACCAACATCTTACTCATCCTTCACTACGTGTTTTGTATATGTAAGTGACAGTGAGCCGTGCAACATGATCCTCCGAGGTCACCCCACTCCAGACACGCACCAGCACAGGTGACGCAGTGGTCACGCTCGAGACACACTACCTTACACCTCCCCTCCTCACTGAAATCATCGCCGGACTATTCACGGTGAGGAAGACGCAAGAAGACAGTAAGGAATACTGTATACCTGAAACAAGACTCGTGCATAAAATGTCTTCCGCAATGATCATTTGCCCGAGTCGGGGCTCCGAAGCCCCAGCAAATGACTCCAGCCATTTCACATCTGGAATCCTCAAACGAGCTTCCTCCACCGCCGTGACTCTGCATTAGCTCCCACCTGACTGCAAGACACAGCTGGGAGTGGGGGGTTGGGAGGTGATGAAGGTGTTGGTAAATACACTGAAAGGAGGTAAGAGACAGATGGTCGCCGGTACATTATGGTCAAGCAGTGGTCTGACTGGCTGGCGGCGCTCTGCTTGTAAGGAGAGATGGAGGTTGAGGCAGGAGGAGGCAGGCAGGCGCAGGATGAGAGACAAGAGGAGCAACCAACGGTGACGACAGACGAGGAAGCAGCTGTAAGGAGCGAGGAGTAAAGATATGATGGATACACGCCAGGACATGTCATCATCTGGCAGCTCGTGACGTGCACGCCAGGATATGTTATCACCCAGCAGCTCGTGACGTGCACACCTGGACACGTCACAACTAGAGCAACACGTAGGAAGACCCGGGAAGAGCGCCTGTCATCTGCCTTCATACAGTACCTTAAACATAACCCGGACACACCCTACGTGTGACGCGTTAACAGCAGAGGTCTTGCTTATGGACAGTAGCACTCGAAGACCCGCTTGAAATTCATCGAGCCTACAGGTCAAGTCTTACCTAGATCTTCCTTTAGATACCACTTTGCAGATACTAACGTTGATATTATTGCTATTCCTCTATCACCGTCATTATCATGATATAATAAACTTCACGATCAATAGTGTGAACATGTATTACAATCGGTGTTAGTCAGTGTAATTAGCTATTTGTACCGAACGAGGACGCAATTTTACACTCATGTGGTCCCATTTCGTGTGTGATTATAATTTGCGGGTTACGGAGAGAGAATTTTACACTCGTGTTGCCTCGCCTCTTATCCTTGTACATATATACAACGTCTTTCCTCCTCAGCGTGTATACATACATACACGAAAACAGACACACACACATACACAAACTTAAGCCAGGTACCCATTTAACGGAAAGCCCCAACGAGAGGATCAACACCTAGTTTGGATATGGACAGACTCCTGCGCCCATGATTTGAACTCATGTGGGACCAGACCCCGGGCGGGTTCGTGCCGACTCGTGGTCAGTGACGCTAACCACTAAACCACGGAGGCCTGTCTGTGTGTGGGTGTGACTCAATCTCCTTAAGGCGACCGTTGCTGACAGGGACAAATGATTGGCCTTCATCAAAGAGAAATGATGGAGGCTAAAGAACTACTTATACTCCCAACACAAGAGAAATGGTTAACATATAAGCCACAACACGACATACCGTCCTTTACCATGTAAACACTTAAATCCTTAAACTAATGAAGTATGAGCAACTATATCCTTAAAGAATATGACAAACTAGAATACAATATATGGTGAATAAACTGCAACGAACATATAAATAGATATATACTAAATTTTGAATAAAACTGAAAACAATCTGTGTTTCGAAGAATGTTATCTATTTTTCCTGAGCGTTGCAAGATCAACCACCGTTACGATCCGTCTTAATAGTCAGGATTTTCCTTAGCGTCGCATGGTGGAAGAAACCCCGCACTTTACTAAGTCTTTCATCAAAAGTGAGGCTGATACTGGCATTTAGAGTCTTCTATTCACTCTTCACTGAGCTGCACACACGTCTCAATGTTTCAAAATCCGTACAGTCTTTAAAACAAGAGGTATGCTATTCCTTATCATTTAACAATTGTGCTCTTTTGTATGTGCAATTTACATCCGTGCTGCACTTCAAAGGTTCTTATATTCTTAAAATCTACTTCAACGAGCAGTAAAACCTACCTGTGTTGGTATTCAGTGTAATATGTGAAGTTCCATCAGGAATCAAGGTTAAGTGGAAATATGAGCGAAATTCACAGACCTCAGACCAACGAGAATATCATCAGGCGCTGGTGACGTCCACGGTGAGAGTCAACACCTGACACAGTGAGATACGGCTGGAGGGCAGGACGAGGGCCACACCCACACAATACTACTGCAATTTCTTTACGAGGTCCAGCTATACGGAAGTCTGTATAGGTTACCTTCTGGTTAAGTCAGACTAAGAAAAGTTTTAACTAGTGACCTTTGGCCATCCGGGAACCAAGACTATTCATCACAATGCCTGTAAACATCAGAAACACGACGGTGTGTTGGGTGAAGAAATCTTAGGAGGCCCTGGCAAGGTGTGCCAGACAAGCCAGGCTGTGGCTGTTTCGTGGGCCTCCAAGTCGCGGCTTCCAACAGCCCCGTCCACCAGCGCACCAACTCTGCCCGAGCTGTGAGGATAGAAGACCACCGTGGTATACGCCAATCAAATGCCAGGTAAACGCCCTGAACCACTCATCCGGGAAACATGGGCAGTTAAGAGCTATGCAAATATGAAGCCAGATTGTATGACACTATTCGTCAGAATCCAGAGGAGGAAATAATAACCCTGACCCTACGGTCAACAGCAATGAATATATCAACATTCCTTGACAACAGTATTGAACAAATCATTCCTCTTAACAACAGCACTGAACTCATCATCCCTATGATAATTCCTATAATCATTACCTTAACAAGTGTACTGAGGAAATAATTCCCAGCACAAAAGTAATGAACAAATCATCCTCATGGTAACAGTACTGATAAAATGATCCCATGACAACAATACTGAGCAAATCTGATTTTCCTTTCCGATCAAGGAAGTTCCATGCTCACACTCGCACTGATCACATGATTTCAGAAAACATCTTTCCATGGCATTTCTAGCAGAGCACTTACTTCGTATTATGTGCCACTCCCCCCTCTTCGGTAAAGTCATATGCTGTCTTATGGACCAGAAGCCATCAAACTTTATCCTCAAACAGAGAAAGCCTGCAATGTTCCAGGCATCTCTAAACACTCCTGAATGCGTGTTCTAGGAACTTATTTTCAAAAAGTTATAATTGTCCCTTGGATGTTGACTGTCAAACCTTTACCCATTTGGCCGGGTCGTTCAGGTGAAAATATCATTCTTGACATCTCAAGGTATGAGGTCCATCCGGGTGGAATCACATGTAATATACGGGACTTGACTGTGAATAAATGTGTCTCTTCTACAGTAAATGGTGCACGCCAGGTACCCCTGAACTGTCCCTGTGCTTCAGGTGAAGAATTATACGAGCATTTTGGTTCAACTCGAGAGTGACCGTATGTTCACTGGGATGTGGCCATTTGGGACTATTAAGAAAGTCACTTGAACACATTTGGTTCTCAATGACAGTTTGAAACTCGGTGCCACACACCACAGCATCTACCCTTGTGGTTAATGAGAGATGCTTTATAGGAAACTCCCGTGTAATACCATGTCTAACAATGTACTCCTCGGGGCAGGGGCCTTGAGAGATTTCAACGACTTTAATCAACATATTTCATCCTCTGTGATAAGAAGAATACATTCGATGCCCAGCAATAGCCCGCATCTGAGTTCGTGGTTGTAGAAGACACTGAAAACCAATAGATTACATGAATGTTCCCACTGTATAACTAGTACACCCAGAGTGGGGTTAAATGCTTCCAGTAATCTCTGACACCACCGCACTCCTCGACGCTTCTTGGAGCCTCCAGCCAGGGAGTCTGTATATTTTTCCCACATCATCCTACCCTCACCGTATAACATTGCCATTTTCTCCTCTTTTGTTTGAAATGTTCTCTTCCAAAGATCAAAGATCATGCCACCACACCTAAGGGTCACGGCTTCGTGTTCACAGGTTGCGCCGTCGTACTCTAGGGTCGTAACATCCTCCTTAGAAGGTCTTACCGCCAGCTCAAAGGGTCATACCCGACTGCTCGAGGGGTCTTATCATTGCCACTTGAACCTATCGACCCGCCACATGGCCCTGGTTTTCCATGATCCTATATAATCTAGACCCTCAGCCCAATTTTGAGGGATCGAAGGACAAGTTCAGCTTGTGCAATGTTATCATACACGAGTCAGGATACGGCCATTTCAGGGCAAGATATTGGGGAAGACATTTGCATACTCCTATTTAAGTCTCTTTCACTTTCGTAATGGCAGCCGTAAATAGAAGAGGATGAGAATGACCAAACTTTAGTGTCCACGTCCTAAGGAACACACACACACACACACACACACACACACACACACACACGCAACGTTTTTAGCTTTTTAGCTTCCGTAATTTCTTGGAGGTTTTCCAGAGTGGAAACTGCCTGATCACTCTTACCGGAAACGTAAAAATTCTCTGAACTTTTCCAAGATCATAAATTTTACAAGACTTAACAAAGGATGGGTCGCGGGAAGGTTTCCACCAAGTGTTACCTCAAATCTTGGTGACAGGCTACGCTACCTCCAACACACTGGCTATATTTCAACGCTAAATCTTTGGAATCTGTTTGTACAACAGCCAAGCGTCCAGATCCTAATGTTTCCAGCTTCATAAGGTGTGTCTCACAAGGAGTGTTCCACAAGGTTTGTCCCACATGGTGTGTCCCACAAGGCGTATCACAAAATGTCACAATTCATTCTTTTGCTCAGTTATAAACGGACATTGAGGATAAATCTTTGGAGGCATAATCTTGGATGACCAACAGCCACGCAGGCAGTGCAAAGCAGCAGTAAATTATACGAAAAAAAAAAAATTCTAAGATTCATAGGTAGGACATCAAATCCAAGATTAAAAAACAAAGAAAACGGGAGAGAGTACAGCGGAGGGGCTGCTAAAATGATTCCCGGACAGATAAACAAATCCTCTGAGAGCCACCTGTTGCCCAAGGCGACTTAATAATAATCATTTCGATAAAAAAGTGGCTATTTGTTGAAGGTATTCCAACCTATCATTGGGTTTGATAATCTCAATCTAAGCAACTAATCAAGGCTAGATTCATCTAACTTCAATCTCATTGTAACAAACTCGAGAGCAAACGTTTTAAAACAAACGTTAGAAAAAAACAAAATACTTTTTCTCAACAGGATTGTTAACATATGGAATGATGAAAGAATTTGATTGGTTGAAAAAAAAAATAACACGAAAGATACTATTAAAAAATTTAGATATGGAAAACATATTGGGTCATGTACAAGACTGTCGTTGTTTGCGTCTCCTTAGTTAAAGTTTACAGGTATTTTTCTTAAGTCATCTGTTTGCATTTCCACTTATCTCGACGTTCCTGATCTATCTCGCATTTTGCCGATGGCATTCCTTTGTATTTGCTTCTGGTGGGGGGGGAGGATATCGGAGGTAACTCTGCTCTATATGGCCATGAGACAAATGTAATGCAAGAGGTTTAATCATAGAAAGTTTTTTCATACAAAGGCAGTAACCGACATGAAAGAAGCACAAGAATAAAATCGTGACCATCTTGGGGGAAAGTGCAAGTACGAGGAAATATAAAGAATATGGAAAACAATCCTTACCGCCCCATAGATATATGTAAACCTGACTACGGTCGAGGGGTTATAGTGGGTCAGGAAAAGACAGGAGGAGGCGGCGGTTGAGGTCGGACACAAGCATACAGCTCGCGAAGGCACTGGCCTTAATTAAACCTGTAGACTAAAAATAGGACAGAAACATCATGACGGACGAAAACGGATGGCTAGAGAGGTGACAGCAGACGACGGAAGACTTTTGATCGCAGTCTGGCTGAGGGAAAGGCAGAGGAAATACCGTCCCAGATATGCGAACATCTATACAACGTTCCCTCTCCCTAGGCTTCACGATGGAGACTTTGTAATATTCATTATGTACGACTTCTGAGAAAGAATAGCAAATGATATGGTTACTGAAAGCGTGTGCATGTTATTACAAGTTGAAATGAGGTCTACTGAAATTCAGTAAAGGAAAATGAGAGAGATTTGGGAGGATATAAGCAGAAATTGCGTTTTACACAAATGACTTTAACAAGGCTACTGCTTCCCCACTGTGAAATACCGCAAAAGTTCGTAGTAAGAGAAAACCATGTTCAGTGCGAGACGGAATCAATGCTGGAGTAAGGAGGAGAGAAGACTTACGTACGTCGAGTGGAATCCAAAAATCATCATTAAACACACAGTACAAAACTGCAAATAAAAAAACGCTCTATCTTGGAGAACCTTTATCTTTTAAAAGATACTGCTTATCGTCCGCCATCACCCATTATCTGGCTAATAAATCTCTCTAACCTACAAATAATTCGGTCAAAGTTCAGCAAGAGTGACGGCCGACAGAACACGGGTCTAGCCTCACACGTCACCAGCCAATTACCCTCACCAATCATCTACTGACCTCAACAGGCCTCATCCTAACTCTGTCCATTGTACATAGCCAGACCATTCATCTTCCTAACTCTGTCCATTGTACATAACCAGACCATTCATCATGCAACTTGTTACCAGTATATGATCCCATCCCTGTGGACCTCTGGTGCAATCTGTATTGTGGCACCGCCCACAGCATGAGGTAGGAGTGCACAACAAAATTCGCCGTTCTTGCATCCAAACAGTTCACTCAGTAATCAATCCATCGCCGCAACAACATGGCATAATAATCCATCATGTGGATTAGTCCACAATATGACCTATCCACCATCACTCCATCCTCATCCTGAAACATACTATGTCCAAACATTCCACAATCTGACCACCAAGCTAGTCATTTCACCCAATCTAACCAACACAACCAACTACCAGTCTGACTAATCATTCCACTAAAACATCTGCTTCGTCAAAGAACAACGTGGTCAACCACTCCACTTTAACATCACTTCACCATTCAACCACAAAATAATGTTCTCAGGAATCATCTCCACCAAACCAATGACACGTCAATATGACCTGAACACTCTACTGAGCCTACAACCCAGCCATTTGACAATATAACCAAACACTCCAACACCCTCACAACAGTCACTGAACAACAACTTCCACAAACACACTTGACCAAACCAGCAACCCGGCCACCATCAACACCACTCCATCAACGACATACACCAATTTCACGCTGCATCAACCAGACAGAAATCAAAATAGGATTAACTGCTGTATTTTCCATCGTGTTCAGAGACCTTGGCTGTCGGCGTAACTGTGGCCGCTGGTTCCCGACAGATGGACGCTGCTGCCGGACTCACGCCTCCACAGATTTCTGTCACGTGCT
>JAUTXX010530814.1:0-11012 GCA_032273605.1 Panulirus laevicauda | reverse complement strand
GGGAAAGTGAACCAACATTGTGGCATAGGGCAAGGGGGTCAAGTTGGGAAGTTAGCCTGGGACAGTTTATAATGCAAACTGCTTTTGACTCAACTCTCAAGTAAGGATACAGAGCTAGAACCACCCCATATGTGAGAGGACTCCATACAAAGACAAATCATTCCTTTGTATAAACGAAGCAACTGTCAGAAGAGAAAGTCTGACATCTGAATAGGACACCCATTACGTTTCTTAGAGGCAGACTTAGCTATTTCTGTAATGTGGGCTTTCCAAGGAGTGGATGTTATATTAACATCAAATATGTTCACTGAGTCAAGAGGAGGAACATCAAAAGCTCATGCAAAATCATCTCATCCAACCTTACTAAGAAGAAAAAATTGGAGGTATTTGATTCAAGGACAAATAAAGATAAACACAAAAAGTAATCACCGATTATAAAACTCACTTCTATAAAATAAGAATGCAAGGCTCGGACGTCAGCTTTACTCTGTTGTTAATGCATATGCTTACGCTGAAATTAATAGACCCCGATGCTGATACAAATGCAAACACAGATCAACAGTAATGCAAATGCCAATGTAAAAACCAAGAGTTTTGCAAGACCTCTATCTCTACTATTTCACAAGGTAAACTACAATACTGTTCTCCAAACTATTACCAGTTGAAAAATATCTTTGACATCAAGGTTAAAGGTAGTGACAGTCAAGAGGTGATGAGCATCAAACCTGACAGGCATATTGTATTTTGAAACCATTTTTGTACAAAGTTTTAACATGTGAATAAATGACATATTCATTTATATACTGCTAATGTAGAGTATGTCTCTCTCTCAACTATCAATCAGCTATCATGTACAGGAGTGAACTCTTGATGATAATCTTTCATAAAAACACAGTTATATCAGCTTTTCATACTTTCAGTTCTTTAGCATGTGTTGTATACCTAAATTTACCAAGAAAATTATTTCATGCATCAGGTAGTCCATGGACTATCAAAGAGAGGTGAAGCTGTCAAATGGAAAAATTTAATATATGTCACTTTTTCCTTCTGGAGGAGGGAAATAAATTTACAATGCATTATCAACGAAGACTGATCTAAGCATTATTAGACTCCACGACTGAACTTTCTATTCACATTTAATATGGAAATGCTCATCATGTAACGTGGTGGCAGAATTGTTTATAATTTTCCTCCATTTCAAACTGAAATAAAACAGTTCTTGCCACAGCCCACAATCAAAAAGTAACATGCTTCATCCCACCTAGTATCTTGCTCAATTCACAACACATTAAATGTACTCCTTTCCTTTTCTGGGATTTACCCTTGATATCAAAAGTTGTGACAGCATAAAAGTGTAAGTGCTTTACCAATCTGGGTTACCTTGCTGAAATACCTATATTCTCTTTACATATATTAACCACTACATCACACTGTATGTAAATGCCAGCTGTTCATGTTTGTGACACCCATATCACGTACCAAAGAAAACATACCAGGTGCATAGATTGGGAGATTACTCCTTGTTCTTTATTCTGACAATAACACTGCTTATTCTGCTCGCAATTCTCTGTGGTTTTGTGCTTTCTGCAGATATCACTAATATATTATACTCAGCAATATTTCACAATGCACTTTTGAGAGAAATGTCCTTTGAAATGGTTATTTTGAATGCAACTGAGAAAATGTTGAAACTAAGAAATTGCCTCTTCCATGAAATAGATTTATGTACTTCATATCAACAATGGTTCCTATTATACAACCAAGCCCTTTTCAAGAGCAGCTATACACAAAATTGGCGCATAAAATTGAATTCCACACAATGGAGAAAATAGTCAATGCATAGTCTGTCAGCAATTGTAGCCAGGTACTTGTAAGCCATGCTTCTCAATATATCTTCTCCTAGCATTTTCTATCAGCTGTGCTTTTCTAGTATGAAAGGAAGTCATTCTTTCTGTTGCAGATTTTCCAAAAGTCTTTGCTGCTGTGCTCAATGCAGCTGTGGTTTTGGACGTTCCTCCAAAGGGGCTGTCCCTTTCTATAGCTTCCTTGGAAGCATCAGAAGTTGGGGTTGGACTATGAGAATGCAAAGTTGTGGGAGTGGAACTCCCTGCACTGACTGACTGGGCACTCTGGCTAGGAGTCTGACTTGGAGTGATAGACTGAGGTTCAGGTACTGGTTCAGGTACATTGCCCTCCAAGAAGTTGGTGATGGTTAGTTCAACATTTTGGGTGTGCACTGGAAATGAACAATTATGTTATTAGCCATGAGGAAATGACTTCCTTATTATATTAGTAAGAATCAAGTAACTGCTGCCTGTAACTGGGTAAGGAAATGCTGGGTGATTGCCCTATCATAACAATCTGGATCTTATAGAATGAAATCAGAGAGCAAAACTGGATAAAGCTTAGTACTAGATGATCAAACCTGAAGCAGGAGGAACTCTGAAATGCTGACAAACCTGAGGTTCATTTCAGTAAATTGTTCACATGATTTGAAAAAAGAATGAAATATGAAAAAGTACTACTAGATGATACCTGTTTGTGTTTCCAATCAAATATAAATAAAAGCAAGTAGGATCACAAACTTCATCAGAACTTTACATTATCATTGCCTGATGCTAGTTTATATGATGAATTTTGAGCACCAGCAGCAGATGATAGATAGATCAGCAAAGTATGAGAAATATATATGTGCACAGGAAAGGTTTTCTTTCATCTGTAAAACCCCAGGCTCCATTCTGAAAATCTGCACATGAAGGAATGTCTGACATATTTACACAACACAACATTACAGCTCTTCATTACTTGATGTAAAACCAATAAGAAATTAATAAATATCATACCATATGCAATAACTAACCTAAGTCTCTCTTAATTTGCTCAAGAGAAATATGTGGCAGCACTTCCTGAACCTGCTGAGCCATTCTATGCATCTCAGGGTTCAGCATGGGATTAGCTGCTGCTGCAGCCTCTCTGGCCAATCGTTTCATGTATTCCACCTGGTCAGAAAGTAATGGATAAAAATGGTATGATCACAAGTTAGAGGTAAGGATGAGGTATGAATAAAATTTTTGGAGTAAATGAATAGAATATATATATCAGTCTTCTTCCTCTTAAACTATGAGGAAGATGACTCATGAGGATATGACTCAGAACATGACTCATGAGGATCTGACTCAGAACAAACTTCATTCTAACCTTGTCAGCTACTGTATGATTGGATGTCTGAACACAAAGATCAGCTGCTGTAGCTTCCTGGACACGAGCACCAAAATCCTCGGCTGTTTCACTTTCACCCCTTTTTATCTTCCCAATATACCTGTAAATGATATAAAAAAAAAATGAAAGGAGACAACCATAACTCCAACTCCTCATGAGAGTTCAGAGGAAACTAAATCATCTTGACCTCTCAAACTATCTGAAACCAAACACCATAAGCCCAAATACAGACTCTACCTCCCCTAACAAGCTGATCTTATGTTATTTAGTCATCTACAGCAGCCCTGAGAACCAAAAATGCTGTTATTTGGGCAAATGAACTTATGTCCTGAACCTTCCCAACCATCAAAATAAATCCAGGAAGAAAGAAGCCAAGAGAATCAATGCTATCTATTGTGATGAGCATGTGGCGAGTGTACACATCCTTCAAACCTCCTATCGAGTGTTCACATCCTTCAAATCTCCTTTAATAGGTTAATCACCAAAATCAAATCCAATTTTCTTCATGTGGCAGCATTCAAAGAATGCATGCCTACCCCTCCTTCTCATTCCCTACCCCTACTCCAACTTACCCCACTCCAAAGCCACCTCAAGCTCTCTTCACTATATTTTCTGGTATGTTTTCATTAAATATCATCTGAATTTAACAGTAAGACTGCATGGCAAGTTGTTCTTAAGCTCAACTGTATATTTCACACATGAGTTAGATATGGAACATTTTTTTTCTACAACATAACTCCTTATTGACTGGGGTTCAACTGCTTGTGGAAGTTTCCAAGTAGGTAATCCCAGAGTAAATCAGAGGACAGAGGTAAAATAAAAAACGTCCTTGAGAAACCTGACTGGAAATAAAGGCTTATATTTCATAGGGAAATTATCCAACCATTGAAACAAAACAGGGTAATTCCTAAAGATAACTATATCATCATTAGTCTAGAGCTTTGGTTTAGGTTTTATATAAAACTTTACCTAAAAAGGGTGATTCCTACATTTACATACATCTTTAAGATTAGACATAGCAAGATATCTTGCAAACATTTCTTTCTCAAACTGGTATTAAAAGGAAAGAATTTAAAGCCATTCAAAGACATCAGGTACATAATTCCTTCAAATCTGTCTGTAACTATGAAGTGTGAAATGATTGCTATACAATGGATTCATAATTACACTATTTATATGACTATAATGGACTCTCTAAAGGTCAATGTAAAGCTGCAGCTTATTCAAAATTCGTTACATCATACTGTAAAAAAAGTCTAGAAACTTTCTTTTTTGTTCTATTACTATCTCCCATTCCTACGAACACATATATCTCTTCCTATTCAACTTCATTTGAAAACCATAATATTTAATCCCTCTTCATCACCCATACTTAATTAGCCTTAATTATCATATAATAATGGTAATGCACTATTGGTGGCTAAGGCATGAGAAATAATTTTTCACTATAACAGAAAATATTAGACATGTACATATAAATAGTGAAAACAAACATCAGTTGGGAACTCAGGGAGGAAACCAATAAATCCTCACGTGAGGTCCAAAACAAACCTTGTTGAATTCTCATGACACACAAAGCAGAGAGGGGTATATGGTAGTAGCATAGAAATATTTAGAAGCCTTAGCAGTGCATCAACGTTTAACTGTCTGTGTGGCACCATATATGTACATATATTCACATATTTTTTTTCATACTATTCGCCATTTCCCGCATTAGCGAGGTAGCATTAAGAACAGAGGAATGAGCCTTTGAGGAAAATCCTCATCAGGCCCCCTTCTCTGTTCCTTCTTCATATATCAAATATAGAATTGCTAAATATCCAGTCTGTGGGAGATGACCTCTCAGAAATCTGCAATCCCGAAAACGATAATCTGATTCTGGAAAGGGTGGTGAGGGAGGTATATGCAAGGGTCTTGGAGTAAGGGGTGGTTCTACAGTATGCTGGAAGCAAGAAGGCATGGCGAATAAATCAGTTGCTATCTGGGAATGAAACAGCTCTGGCGATAAACTCATAAGACAAGAAAAGCAAATAAGTATAAACAAATTAATTGATTTCTTACCTAATAGTAAATATTGTGACAGGAGAGAAGAGCATGAAACAGAGGTCAGCAGCCCACGAGGCACCTAAGACTGATGGTGCCAGAGGAAGGAGTGGAAGGCGCCACACACGAATCCCAACTGCTAGTACAGACCCATTCAGCTCAAAAGCCCATGTTCCATATCTGAGGAAAGAGTTACCTTTAATACAAAAATTATGGAGACCAAGCAAAAAGGAAATGATGCAGAAAACTCAAATTACCTGTGTTACGCTGTCTTTAATCCTCTCCAAAGGAGCTCCCACAAACTTGTCACTAGACTTCTCTCTCATTTCTATCTCTATTTCCACTTACACAGAATGGATCAATTAATATATCCTCTAGAATATAAGCCAAACTCCATTATATTTTGCAACATACGTTTTGAAGATATTTCATGCAAAAAAATACTTGGACCTTAATTCTAAGGTGCACCATAAGGTTGAGCTACAACTTTAAAACCACACATTAAAAATACTTCATTCAAAAATGATCCTATATACTTTTTCCACTTTAAATACTGCAAATATCAATCACTCATATCCTTTTTTATGTATGTTAACAACAAATGTAACAGAAAATGTACTAAAACCACTGAACATTAAATGGGAACACAATAATATGTAAACCAAATTCCCTAACTCACTGTACAAGGATGAGAACACACAAACAATGAAACTTTTGAATTCCATCTTCAGACCTACTGCTGATAATCTAATATTTTTCCAGGCAAACATATCCCCCTTTAGACTATACTTAGGAGTTTTTTCCCTTGAAAAAGCTATCCTTAACCCCCTCCTCCATATTTTTTCAGAGATGCCCCAAAAATCTATTGTGATGATCAGACATCCTTACAGCCAACTGACCATTTTCAGAGAAACCCTAAAACATAATGTGATGATCAGATATCTGAACAACCAACTAACCTTCTGTTCCATTGCTATGATTACCAGACATCAAAGCTGAGCCTTATAAGGGATAATTCATACCCCTCTGCCACAAAACATTCCTAGCATTAAGAATATCTTTTCAAAAATTGGAAATTTGTGATATGATTCAGGAATAGGAACAAAGACAATGAATTATTGTACCAAGTGCCGGATTTCATTAACTTATGTACTGATCAAGTAGCCTCAATATAAACTATATACATATAAAATTCAGCTTACAAAACAGTGTCATCAAAGTTAATCTGATGCATCTTATATTGAGAGAGGATGATTTAACAACTGACCTATGACAATGAATATGAAAATCACACTGAAGCGTCTTGATGCATAATGTCTCTACACCACTGATCTATAAAAGGGACATCAAATCATTTCATGAAAACTATCTATCTATATCCCTGATGCCTGTTCCAACTGGAACTCCCTCAATGAGGTGGCCACATCAGTAGAGTCTCCATAACTGGTGGACTCCAGTGCCATTTCTTTGCCTTTAGTGCCTCACCCTCAACAGCACTGGCAAAGGGCAACTCTAGTGGAAACAACTGCATCAATATCATTAATCAAGGAAGAAAAGCTATGCTTCCAAAAGTAATCCATGAAATTCTTGATTGAAGCTGCCAGCTTGGAATCTGCAAACAATTTAGTAGAAGTGTTCATAAAGAGGCTGAAAGAGGAGAGGAAACTAAAAGGCAAATCCAAAGACTTGGTGGATTCCCATCAGTATGTTTGCTGAAAATTTTTTTATGGCTATCAAAGCAACAGATAATAAAAAGGAAGTGAAATCTCACCAGCACTCAACATCTTTTTAAAACTAAGTCCAGAGAGAACAAAATCTAATAAAGCAATGTGGACACCTTCACAAAAAAAGTATGAAGATGCCTTGAAACTGTGCCCCAAATTTACACAACACAACAAATCAAGCCTAATTCTCCACAGCTGAATCTAGATATTACAAAATATTGTATTCTTTTTTCATACTTGACCGCCAAATCCCACATTAGCAAGGCAGTGCCAGGAACAGACGAAGAAAAGCCACATCTGCTCACTTTCATTCGCTACCTCTCATGTGTAAATATATAAGAATATCAATCACTAAAACTTGCAGAGGACAGTACAATCTTCACGATGGTCATCCAGATGTGAAATCACTGCTGAACCCAGATACATCTTGTTAAGTTTTTGTCCAAGAAAACAACAGTATTCCTTCGGGGCATTTAGCTCATTTCAGGAGGTTCACCTTTATTCCTATTTTCTGATGTCCAGATGGTCCTAAAAAATGTTACTACAGCCATCTTGCAAGCATGACTACCATATGAGCTGATCAGTGTACTTTAGAGGAGCCTTTTCATTTCCCTGCTGAATTCATATAGTGGTCTCCAAATAGTGCTTTTAAATTTCTTGAACCTTTGACTCATACTGTCATTGACAATGGCAAAGGCAGTTCTATCTTCAGTGGAGTCTCTCCATATAGTCAAACGAAGTCTGCCATTCCATCATAAGAGTACTTTTCTGAGCAGCTTTGGGACCAATCCTTCCAGTATTCTCCAAAAGTAAAAAGTGTTGCAACCTATCCTAGCTGTTAACGTATTTGATTAAACTGATGCAATGAATTATTCCTGTACACTTACTAGTTCAGCAGTCATTACCTTTTATAGGTTACATGAGTAAACATGAATACTCAACATTCAAAAGCACTGGAGATTTGAGCAGTGTAATCACTAGTTATACATTTCTGGTACTGAAGTTCTCAATACCCAGCCTATCATCTTCCTCATGAAAACATAGGTCACTCTTTTGTACACAAAAAGAAATCTCCTCCTCTGTTAATTACATTATCTTTGACATGCCTCCTGCTGGTTAAGCTGCAGTCCAACTGCATCTTGTATTCAGACTGTAATGATCTCATCAATTCTTCCATACCAGAGGAGTTTAAATTTCTCACCTTGAAACATTGAGTTGTTTTCAGTGGTTCACTGGAATATTTTGTCATTGTTTGTTCACTAATTCTCAGGATCTTCATTGGTGACAATTTCAATGCTATTTCTTCTTTCACCTGTGAACAACAACATGCAGCTGTAGTTTGTCCCTATCAATATCAAATAAATGAACAATGAGCAGGGATGCAAGCACTGCGCCTTGTGGGACCAAGCTTTAGAAAACAGCGGTGCTTGATTTTGCATAAACTACAGCCAAGCTCTGGGAATCTGTTAAAAAGTTGAAGTTCCACCAAACAACATTCCAAGTTATTACTTTAGCTTGCTTCTTGTGAGCTGTGACACTACAATAATACTTGTCACTGCCTTCATGAATCAATATAAACTGCATTACATTTGCATTCTAACTGATTTCAAGATTCTTAAAGATCCTGTCATGGTAATTACCTCATTGTTGTTATGGAGAGGAAGTCCTACACTAATGAGTCCCTGAATGTGAACTTCCCAGTGCTAGAGGAATTAACCTCATCCTTTCTTACCTATTTTTCTTTTCCAGATGTAAACAACAGTACTACTATGCAGGTAATCAGTCTACCACCCAGATGGACTTCTGTATTTATAGCTGAACCCCTTGTTGAGTAGGGTTTCTTTCAAATTGAAACACACAACACACACAAAAGAGGGAAAGAAAAGGCAAAGGAGGTGGAGAATTGACCCTATTCATAAAGTACAGCCTTAACTTTCAAGAAACAGTGAATGATGGCCCATTCAGACAATACATATAATGGGAAGAGCAACTTTTGGGAAGAATTGCATTGTGGTGTTATCACATAGTCCTCCAAAAAAAATTATAACAATTTAGAGCACAATTACCAAGATTACAATGAAGGAATATTCAGGATGGAACAAGAAGCAATGAAATACCCACTTCTTAGAGATGGTTAAATGCTGATAATGGGGGGCTTCAATTATAAAGAGAAAGACCGGGAGGTATTTGGATTTTCATGATGGCTAGGATTCATGGAAACACAAGTCTTTACAATGTATAGATGAAAATTTTCTTATATCAATAGATCAGTGAACACACTATGATGACATGACTGATACACCATCACTGCTAGACCTTATCTTCATACATACTAGCATGGAAACTGAGAGTACTATATAGGACACACCAACTGGATAAATTGATCATGTAATGCTTTGGTTTAACTAAGTGGTAAATGAGGATATTAAAAGAGCAGAGGTGAGACAAGACCTACAAAGGAGATATGAACATAAAAATTATATAAACATCAATCATTTCTGTTATGAAATATATTGGGAAATGGAGCTCAGTAGCCAGGAGTAGGACATTCTGGTGAGAAATTCTGTGAAATTTACAATGAAGTAGTAACACAGGTACCTATAGCCTCAAACAAAGAGGAAAAATTTGGAGAGAAGTTTGGTTTAATAAAAGATGTCACAATATGTCAGATAAAGATAGATGGACAGATAGACAGATACATGAAATTCAAACCTCAATAATTTCTGTGATAAAATACATTGGGAAATGGAGCTGAGTGGCCAAGAACAGGACATTTTGGTGAGAAGTTCTGTAAAATTTACAAGGGAGTAGTAACACAGGTACCTATAGCTTCAAACAAAGAGGAAAAATTGAGAAAGAGAGAAACTTGGTTTAATAAAAGATGTCACAATATATCAGAGATACAGATAGACAGACAAGACAGAGAGATACATGATATTCAAAATTTTCAAACATTTGCAAAAAAAAAAAAATGCATATTCAATATGACAGCCAGAGAATGTATGTGAGTGAACAAGGCCATTTCTCCATCTATCTCTGATCCTATCTCACTAATGCTAGAAAAGATAATAAAAACTGTATGACTACGAGAACCTGTTTGAATATGCACTTACATTTTCTCATTATTTTCTAATGATAAAGCTTCATTCACTTACTTCATTAGAGCTAAGTTACCACTTGTGGTAGCACCCTCAGGATGCAAAAGTAGAGGAGGGCTGTTAGCATCACTTAGAAAGGCGCGAGCATTAGCTCGAAGCACCTCTCGACCCTGAGTCACCCCAAGGTCATGATAGCACAGCAACGTTGACAATGCACTGGGAAGGTCATACACACTAGGCTGAAAACCAAAATAGCTAACGCTGTATTATCAACAATGTTTCTTAAATTCAAAATGACAGATCAACATCTTGGCTGCTGACATAATATCCCTAATTTATGGTCAAAGACCCAAAAACAATGCTTGAAATATTTCTGAAGAACTCTGGGTGTTCATATCAGGGATTACATTACTAACTTTGGGATACAAAACGTAGTTAGCTTCACAAGAAAAAAGACTTTGTGTGTGAAGACTGGCCACTCATGACCTGACAGTTATGATACCTCCTTCTCTCTAAAATCAAGCTTAGGAATTTTCTTCCTCCTTTTCTCCTTCCTTCTTTGCATACCCTTTCTATCTTTAATAATCAGGAATACAAACACCATGAGTGCCCTCAATAACTTGCTTCTCTCTCTTCCTCTCAATTTCTTTCATTCAATCAAGATGGCCTTTGATTGGGGAAATTTTCTGCTAGTGCTATGTTGGTCATTAAAAAAAATGAAAAAATAAATCATTTACAAGACATCAATAATACTGATACAAGAGTACATGCACATACATACATACATACATACATATATATATGTTGGAAAGTATCACAATTTTGCGCGTGATCAAGATATTCCTAAGAGTCCACGGGGAAAATGAAACACGAAAAGATCCCAAGTGCACTTTCGTGTAATAATCACATCAGGGGAGATACAAGAGAG
>JAUTXX010530813.1:0-20485 GCA_032273605.1 Panulirus laevicauda | reverse complement strand
GTGTATGTATATACATGTGTATGTGGGTGGGTTGGGCCATTCTTTCGTCTGTTTCCTTGCGCTATCTCGCTAACGCGAGAGACAGCGACATAGGTTAATAAAAAATAAAAAAAAAATCTTTCCATTTCTAATTTGGTCTCCTAGCTCTCCTTGTTCCCCCTACTTCTGTTACATATATCCTCTTCATTAACCTTTCTTTAGTCATTATCTCTCTATGTCCAAACCAATTCAGCATAACTTCCTCAGCTCTCTTAACCACACTCTTTTCATTACCTCACATCTCTCTTACCTTTTCATTAATTACTCAATGAAACCACCTCAAACATACTGTCCTCAAACATTTCATTTCCAATACATCCAACCTCTTCTGCACAGCCTTATCTATAGCCCAAAACTCACATCCATATAACATTGTTGAGACTACTGTACCTTCAAACAATCCTATTTTTGCCCTTCCAGCTAACATTCTCTCTTTCCACACATTCTTCAGCATTCCAGGAAACTTCATCCCTTCATCCACCCTATGACTCAATTCCACTTCCATGGTTCCATTTGCTGCTATGTCCATTCCTAGGTATCTCAAACACTTCACTACCTCCAAGTTTTCTCTTTTCAAAGTCATACACCAACTGACCTGTCCCTCAACTCTGCTAAAACTAATAACCTTGGTTTCACTCACATTTACTCTAAACTTCCTCCTTTCACACATTCTTCCAAACTCAGTCACCAACTGCTGCAATTTCTCACTCAAATCCACCAACTGTGCTGTAATGTCAGCAAATAACAACTGACTAACTTCCCAAGCCCTCATATCCCTCATATCACCCCCTTTCTTTATTATGAAAGAGGGTGACTGCAGTACATATTTCATCTAATGTAAGGCTTTCACCACCTCTCCCCTTTTCACCAAACCACTCTCCATGACTCTCACTTCCCATACCACCCTGACCTAAAAAAACCTGCATCTGCCATCCTATCATCACATTCCTCATTTCATCACAACCTGTTCCCACTTTCCCCTTTTGCCCCCTTCACTGACATTCTAATTTATTCTCTTGCATTTTGCATATCATTTATCTTCCAAAACATCTTATTCTGACTCTCTAGTTGCACCTTTCTCTTGATCCCCTGCCACTTTCTCTTATATATCCCCTAATCATTTGCACTCCTTCCCTATAAAGGGAAATCATCAAAGGTCTTTAATTTCTTATGCATGCCACGCATAAATCTCAGCAACTGATGCTCCTTCTAGCTTAATTTTATCCCTGCACTACGACTCTCAGTCTCCCTTCAACATTACAATCAATTATGATAGGAGTTATCTTCAGTTTAAAACACAAATCTGCACAGGGACAGACAATATAATTTGCTTTTTGTACACAGTCTTTCTTGGTGGATATATGTTTTCCAACATATATGAAAGCACAACTCTAGTTTGAACCTGGCCAAAGGATTCAAGTATCATGTGTCTCATCAAAATCTACAAATGTTCAGCAAAGCGAACAACTGGAAACTAATGTTTGGGATATGAATGAAGATATATGTAAATATGCATAATACCTCTTCATCTCCAAACATACACTAAAGGGTGAAAGATATGATTCACCTACTTGGATAAAAATCACATAATTCAACATAGATAATGATCAACAGACATAACATCTGTTCTACCTTCATGCTTAAATGGGATCAGTAAAATTAAAAATTCTATCAAGTTTTTAAAATTACAATGTCCATTTAAGAAATCAACAATATGGAGATGATATGAAAGATGTTGGTCTCACTTCATGAATCAATTTAGTACACAGAGAAAAAGTACAAAATATTTTCATAAACGTAGAAATCCATTTTCACTAACTCTCCGGGCAAGAGTTAAGGACGTGTGGGAATGACATTCTGTGGTAGCGTGCATGTAATACGTCCCATTAATTTTAATAGATTACAAGACACAGTGAGAGAAGTTATCAAATACGAAAGTCTACAATGTGCAGAAACAGCTATAATGGTTGTGTGAATTCAATCCATCAGACTAAAATGTGCAGAAACAGATATAATGATATGAATCAAATACACAAGCAAACTCATTATGATGACTCATGGTATTTGAAAAACTTATTATCCCTGAAATACTGAGGGAGAAACAAATTGATACGAGAATCTAACTTCATCCCTGAATTCAAACTATTAATTGATAACCCAGGTACTCTCATCAGGTTTTATCGAAGTCCACTAAAATTGGCTATCATCAAGTGGAGACCTTTATCCAAGATATACGTATATATCTGCAAGCTGATTATTGATTAAAATTCATCATACACAGCAGGTGAATCAATGATATAAGTAATCTCAAAGCCAAAAGAACAAAGCCTCAAAGATTCAGAAATACTGAAAAGCTTAACAGAAATAAAAGTTTCCAAGAAGCCATGCCACAGAACGCACAAGAGCATGAAAACTTGTGAAGAGCACTCCTTCCTGAACTCTGGAAAATGATGCCAACAAACTAAGCCATTATTTAAACTTACCTTGTGAGAATTCTTCAATTTAGGAGGAGGCATATCCCTTATTCGTCTCATGGCTTGTAAGGGGGGCTCATTGAAGAAAGGGGGTTCACCATCCACCATCTCAATCACCATGATCCCCAGCGACCAAATATCGACCTCAGGGCCATATGGGAGCCTTGATATGACTTCTGGTGCCATCCAGTACGGAGTGCCCACTAGGGATTTGCGCTTCGGTAATTCTTGAGAAACTTGCGCACAGAAGCCAAAGTCCGAGAGCTTAACCTGGATGACGATAAATGTCATTAGGAGAATCTGCTGACTTCATTAAAAAATACATATGAAAGATAAAGGGTCTTTAGAAAAGGAAAATTGTGACATCCACAGAATAATGCTCTTTAATCTCATTATACTTGTTTCTCAGTCTCTGTTTCCAATTCATGATTCATAAATACTCTTATTGGATTAAATCACCTGTAATGGGCAACCTTATAGTCTCCATAACTTAGCAGAGTATTCTTTATAATCAACGCAGCAACAAAGTGCTTCAGCTGCATAATGCTACTACCAAAATGCAGAATGTACAGGAAATGGCTTGAGCATTACTTAAAAAATTAAGTTCTAAACTCCACAAATTCTGATATAAACTAACAAAAACCCATAAACAAGTTATAAATGTTGAGCAAGAAGAGTGATTGATATATTTAGTAACATGCAGATATCATGTTTCACTTCAAATTACATATTCCAATTCATGCATCACCTTATGATTTGAGCACTGCTGCTAAAACCAAGTCTTATAAGAAACTAAACAAACATGCTTGCAGTTAGGATACAGTATGATTTGTAAAAAATCTGGGCAACAGTCACAGCAATTTTTCACTAACTCATCGTAACTAATTCCCCATCTTATTGGGAAACATTCACATTTTCAAAGATAGTTTGAAATGTTAATTAGCTTCCTAGGTAATACAAGCTGAATATAATTCCTGGATCACCAATGCTTGCCTGGCATCATAACTGTCATACATAACAAGAGGACTTACCCTTCCATCACTTGCTAACAAAATTGAATCACTCTTGATATCTCGATGAATAACCCCTTGGGAATGTAAGTAGGCTAGGGCTTTAAGGCACTGTCTGCACACCTGGAAATTCAATATGCAAGAATGAGGATTTAGGATTAAGTGGCAATAATTCCCTCTAACAGATTCATAACTAATTTCAACACATTAAGCCTCATAATCTTTTCATGAGCTATTTAGAGAATTATTAGACATCTTACCAAAGATATATTCATGGTTTTTTGAGACTCAATGCTTTCAACCCATCTTTCAATTAGCACATGTTAACAATCAAAAAATCTAAAAATAGCTGCATATTAATCCCAACACCACAAAAATATACCAGTATTCCTAAAAGTTGCATAAGCTGTGCGTTTCCATTCTGAAGATACATTTATCACGCA
Organism: Panulirus laevicauda; assembly: GCA_032273605.1. Classification (NCBI taxonomy): domain Eukaryota; kingdom Metazoa; phylum Arthropoda; class Malacostraca; order Decapoda; family Palinuridae; genus Panulirus; species Panulirus laevicauda. Next base: position 16,519 of record JAUTXX010530813.1, on the reverse strand, counting down.
AGCCTCCAACCAGATCTACAAATTTTTCCGGCAAGCCAAAAGCTTCTTCAACAAACTCTACATCCTGATAAAGTTCAGCTGAAAACTGCACGTCCTAATGTTATATTCAATAAAGAAGCAGTGATCAGGCAGTAGACTGAGGTGCTCACCTGACCATTCATCTGCATAAAGAATTCTAACATTCACAAAGCCATCGGCCACTGCACATTCAAAGGCGGTAATACACTGGCTGTTCACTAACCGTAGCAATTTGTTCCTCATCCATCCTGGCATGGGTTACAATGTCAGTGAGGGCCCCACCCTCTAGGAACTCCATTACAACCCACAGCTCATCTTCCACCAAAAACGAGTCATACATCTCCACAATGTTGGGGTGATGGTAATCCCGCATAATCACCACCTCATTGAACAGAAGCTCTCTCCTCTGTTGTTTCCGTAAGTCCATCTTCTTTACTGCAACCTGTAAGTAAATTGAAAACAGTTAACTTCATGGGAGTATATGGTCCCATTCAATTTTCATCAGAGGAATACCTATATTGACCTGCACTTTGCTGACAGACAAAAGCACACCTCCACATTCCTTGACCTATGGTCCCACCTCATATCGTTGACAGGAGAGTAGAAGCAATTGTTTTAATCACTATCAGAAAACTCTACTCAAAATGTAAACATTTAAAGCATGAAAAAAATATAAAACTACAAAAATTACATCTCTGATTAGCTGGCACCTGCTATATGCTCATCTGCCTTTTATTAAAGAAAAAATTACCTGAGTTCCAGATTCTCGGTTACTGGCTATACAGACAATGCCTGTGGATCCTTCTCCAATCTTGATAAAGTTGTCTAGGTTATACCTTGGGTCACCTGGACTCACTACCATTTGCAGAGCTGCTCGGAACTGCCAAAGAGATAAAATCATGCAATTAAAGTTCTGTAATGAGACTATAAACAGGTGTAATGAGTTAAGGTTATCAAGTGGTTTCGATGAGAAGATCCTAATGCTGTTGCAAAGAACTGAGTGCAGAGAAAACTGAGGCAATATTGTGTTTTAGCTTTATTATGCAGGTGGTGCATGTATATACATGATGAGCAACGGGTGTTTGTTCTAGATGCCTTGTTTTGTGGGATTTACAGATTCGCTCTATTTCCTTTAGACAGGATAGGTGACTAAGCAGATGAATCATAGATTTGTCCAAATCTGGTACCAGTAAGTGTTCTGAGGACTTTTAGTTCATCTGGTTGTCTTTGTGTTAATGTCTGTGGCACAGGATGTGAAAGTCACGAGCATATTATATGTACCGCTCAATACTGTTGAAGTTTTGCTGAATGGGAATGGTTGGTCATTCAGGAAGATACAAAGTGCAGGTTGGCTTTGTGTGTGAGAAGTTAAGAGAGTAACAGACTGTCGTAACACCCTCCACGAGGTCTCTCTGTTACCCGTCATAAAATATCTCCACACCCACAAATGCCATATATTTTTTCACTCTCCTTCAGGTATTTCTTATACAAATTCTTCAAAGCAAAACAACTGGACCATGCATCCTCATCACACTGCTTCTCCCTAATCAGATGTCCTGATTATGTTAACAGCTTCTCAACTGCCACTTTCCCTACACTTATTTCATTTATTCAATGATTACTCCTGAGGATTTTTCTGAGAATGTCTTGGTGTTACCTACATCGTCTTCACAGCTCAAGCACTATTTCTGGTAGCAAGGATATGTGGACCCCACTGGAGTGAGAAGTTCTTTGAAGTGACTGTACTCCCTATGATAAAGCCTCATCAAATGTGACTTTTCACATACACTGTAACCTCATGCATGCAAAGTCGAGTTACACTTGTAACCTCAAACCTAATATACTTATCAGACTTATTTACACCCCTGTAATTCGAGCATTCATTTTTTGTCTCTTCTATGTGGGCAATGCAAGCACAAAACCACCTTCAGTGAGGTTGTATGATTTGGAGTGCAGCCTTGTCGAAGAATTTCTCACTCCAAAGGAGTCCCATCATTTTCCTGCAACCGTCAGTAGCACAGCTTTGAAGCTGGAGGAAATCTGGAAAGAAGACCTTGGCAACACCAAGACTTTCTTATTGTCAGTCATCAGGGACCTATACTATGGCCACACAAACAATGAGTAGTCTGACTAACCAGACAACAACACTATTAACCTCTTTCTTTAGAAACTCAAATGCAATCCCATATACTTATGCCATCACTTCATCTTAGGTAAGGCTTTCATACCTCTTCTTTTTTCATGATACCATTCCCAACAACTTTCTCATTTCATATGTCACCTGATAAAAGCAAAAAACTTAACGAGTTAAAAACCAAAATGAGAAAATGCATAAAAGTATTTTTCTTGTTAAACGTTAACATGCTTGGAATGGGTTTTGGGTATGTACTAATGATTCAATAGTCGACCAATACATTACTGAATAGGGAGAAGAGGTTACGACAACAATAAGGAACAGTACATAAATCTTTAAACCTGATGTTTTGATGATCAGGCAAACAGAATATTGTTTTGCTGCACTGGTTAACAGTACATTCTATCCAAGTATGCACAAACCTGCTCATGAGATAATCTCTGCTGATCATGTTGTTTAGCAGATGGGTGGTGTTGCGCTGCACTACCATGAGGGAGGCCTGGTGGAGACTTTCCTGGTAAACTAGTCATGTTATTGTTTGGGGTATTGTTGGCACTCGCCACATTACCGCCTCCTTCTCTGCCCTCACCACTTGCTTTTCTGTCTCGTAGAGCCACTTGTGGCATTGTAGTGTGGCCAGCAGACTGTGGGTCAAAGCGATTGCCATTGTGATCTTGCTGAGATACCCCAGATCCTTTGCCAGAAGGAGAGTTCTGCTCTGGCGCTGGGGCTGGAGGCTAAAAAAAAAAAAAATTACTAAAATGAAACAGCAGGGGAGCTAAAAACCCACCATTTCTCATTCACTACTTTCTACAAAACACTCAAGACACAAAACAAATTTTTACAATTGAAGACTCTGGCTAAGGTAATTGTTCCTGACAACTCCTTTTTGGGACAGGAAAGATCAATAAGTTTAAAAAATAAATAAAACTAATAAGTGATGTTACTGCTACTAGTTGGTACTTTTTGGGATGTACTTTACTTCCTCATTTACACAAAGAGATAAGTGGGTAATATCTTAACATTCTGGTATGTCTATGAAGTACAAGCTCTCTCTTATCAAGGATGCTTAATGCACTTGCTACTGAGGGTGTGCTGTAATGAAGGTATTGATAGTAATCAACTGAAGTTACATAAACAAAACACTCCCGAAAGGTAAAATTCTCCTAGCATCTTTATCCTAATTCAGAGTCATCACTGAAAACTGAAAATCCCTCATACCTTTGAATACATCTGGGCATGAGGTGGGAGCTGATGTGGAGGCGGTGGCAACTTTTGTACTCCATGAGGTGGTGGGGGAGGTGGCAGCTGCTGCTGCTGCTGTGACGGATGATGTGGTGGCTGAGGTTGCTGTTGAGACTGTGACTGGTGCTGTTCCTGATGCAGCTGGTGCAACTGGCTCTGGGAGGTGTGATGTGGTGGGGTAGGATGACCAGGAGGAGGACCATGAGGTGACTGGTGTGAAGGAGGGAGAGGCTGAGGCTTACGATGATGGGTGCGTTGTGAGGAAGGCGACTGATGGGCATGTTGACCAGGATGCTGACTTGTGGTATGAGGGTGCTGATTAGATTGTTGATGAGCGTGTTGATTTGGGTGTGCAGAGGAGCCAGAGTGTGGATGCTGGCCCGGATGTGGTTGAGAGGGATAATGTGGGCCGTTGTGGTGGATAGGTCCACCACCCACTTCATGTGGTAGCTGCGCTGGAGGCCGTCCTCCCTAAAGAAATACAAAGCCACATTAACAGGAATTAAAGAAAAAATATTTCTATAAAAAAAATGAATTTACAAGTGATACTGGTTCAAAGTTCCCCCTTTGGAGAAATTCTAAAAGAAGCCAAGAAACTACACCTTTGGGAAAAGCTAAATGTGATGGGTGATAAGAATGGATGGATGGGACACAAATCTGAAGGAGCAAAATGTATGTACGAGGTTTAAGGTGAAAATGACAATAATGAGGGGCTATGTGGAATGAGTGCATAAATGAACATAACTTTTGCAATTACTTATTTCTTTATATACACTCACCACTTCCCGCTTTAATGAGGTACCATCAAGAACACACGACTGAGCCTTAGAGGGAAAATCCTCATTTGGGCCCCTCCTCTGTTCCTTATTTTGGAAAGGTAAAAACTGGAGGGGAGGATTTTCAGCCTCCTGCTCCCACCCCTTCTAGTCCCCTTCTACAACAGGCAAGTGAATACGTATGGAGTATTCTTTCCCTCCTATCCCCAGAGATAGTGGATAAATTATGTACAGTATTTCTAAACAAATATATGTCCTTAAATAAGAGTACAAGAAGTATGAACAAAGAAAAGACAAATACAAATTTACATGCTTCTGGTAAAAATGAAAAGGTTAGGTGGGGTTAATCATGTTATATACAAATAATATGTGGATTAATCTTTTATCTCAGACAGTCCATGACTAGAAATATGAATGAAAAAGCAATGATAAAAGTTGAGAGAAGCTGCAAGAATACCGATGAATCACTGCAAAATATGGCTGAGGTGCTGTGGTGCACTAAAAAGGCTGTAAGAGATGTGTACGAAAAACAGGTAGTCAAGAAATGAAGGGCATACTGAAAATTACAAGTGCTTTTAACATCGTTATAAACTAACCTGAGGATGTGGCGGATGCCCATTATGAAGGTTCTGATGATGAGGGGGTGGGGGTGTGGGGCCGTGTTGTCCACTACTGCCAGCTGATCCTGCGGATGAGGGACCTGAGGGTGTTCTCAAACCTCCCAGCTCTGGCCTTCCCATCCCCCATCCATCCCGTCGCATGTCTGGGTGATGGGGGCCCCTTGGATCACGAGGATCCCATCGTTCTTCACCATTTATGGGATGGCCATGGGGTGGTCCTGGATAGGGAGGCCCACCATGTAAGGGTCCATGGGGCCCTGGATGAGGTGGCCCATGGCTCTGGTGGGGACGGATGTGGGGAGGATAACCGGGCGAACCTTTGGGTGGTTGGGTTGGATTTAGTGGATGATGAGGTGGGTGTCCAGGAGGGCCTTGCTGGTGTCCTGGATGGCTCTGGTAGTGGCCTGGGTGGTTTGGGTGAGGCATGTGTTGACCTGGTCCTGGGTGTTGAGCATGTCCGGGGTACTGTGGATGGCCTGGGTACTGAGAATAGGGGGGCCAATTGTGTGGGGGTCCATCTAACACCTCACCCTCATGAAGGGTTGGTGGGAGGTTGTGGCCACCCCATTGTTCAGGCCGCCGGAGTCTGGGAGGACTGGAGGAACGCAGAGAATTGGATCGCGCAACACTGGAAGTCTTGGGTAGATTGGCTGGTCCACTACCATTATTATTATTGTTATTATTATTGATATTATTATTATTGCCCCCTCCTCGTTCTCCACGCATATTTGCCTGTAACAATGAAAAATACAAAATATCATTCATACTGTAAAAATAATTTCATTGCTGAATCTAAACTTTATTACATTATACATCACCAGTACTTCAGAACATACAAGTCCCAAAACCATACCGAAGCAACTCTAAGTATAAGCTTCTTCAAAACGCCTTACATCCACACACATCCATTTACTTTTTTGTACCGTACTATGTACTGTACATACTTCCTTACCCTGTTTCCACCCATTTCAACATACCTCAGACATTCATTCAATAACTCCTCATCCCATTTGATATCCACAACTTAGTCATTTCAGCCTTTAACAATGACTCTTTATGTGGTTTCCCACAAATGCTTCATATGCCCTTGTTCAGCCCACTGGCAGCATACTGTCCCCCATATACCACATCATTCCAATTCGCTCTATCCCCTACACGTCTTACAACCCCTTACATGTTCGGGCCCCGCACCTTTAAAGCACCTTTCACTCAGAGGAGGATGTACATATGTACGTTTAGTTATACTATTTTCATCTCACTCTTCTCTGAACTCCTCTTCCCTATAATCCAAGAATATTGAAATTATGATTCTTTCATAAACATTTCCATATATTCCAGAGACAAAATCTGCATTCATCAAATGAGGACCATCAACACACACATTACCTGTGGGTTTCTAACAGGGTCAGCTAAGTTAAGGGTGGCAAATCCCCGGCTGAGTCGGCTTGAGGAATCTTGTCCTCTTGAGATCTCTTGGGGTACCTATGAAAAAACAATGAAAATTCAGAACACAGTCTAGGAAGTAATATAGGGAACTGGCATTTGAAAGTACTAGGAAACTGTGAGAAAGTGGTAATGAAAAGAATGACTGCTAAGATTATCAGCTACATGAAGTAAAATATCTGAGTTGTGATACGAAAAAACATAATGAAGGTGGACCATAAAAGGAATGGATACAAAATTACTTTCATATATGAAGTTAGTCAAGCTTTCCAAGCTACATAAGAACATGGAAAAATAAAATCATCACAGTATAGTCCGTGGTCAAAACATCCCTTCCCTGATAATCAAAAAGAGACCATCAAAATGCCCTGGACTATCCAAAGTATATGGGAAACATACATTTCTGTGGTTTTGATGCACTGCACAAGACTGTCACAGAATGGACTTGAGCAAATGCTGTCTTTCTTAGTCTACTCCTAGCACTACCTCGCTGATGTAGGAAACAGTGGACAAGCATGAAAAAAATTACTTTGGATTATCTCCAGAACAAAGAATTGTTCTTGATAACTTTACACTTCTTTTATGCTTGTGAAATTTGCTTCTCGTATACTTCACTCCCAATGACAAAAATTACCTCTGAGAACAGATCACTGACTATGATAAACAGTAGTCAGGGAATCAAGGGCTAGCAAGTCTTTAACTTCAATGCCCTAGAGTGACTGAAGGCACCTGCTTATATTCTTGAAAATCTTTGTACTCAAATCTTACAAAAAGAGAGATAAGATACGGATTCCTTTCCCTTCTTATCACCAAAACTGCTTAGATAAAATGAGGTAAATATCAGTATCAATATAATGAAGTAATACATACATGTCATGATAATGACCGGGTATGTAATGACCCATGTGAACAAGCAAATTTAAACAAAAGCTGGAAGTATACAAGAGACAGTGAGAGATGTACATTACAGTGGTGTCTTGATAGAGGAGAGAACAAAAATCAATAAGGGTCAAGTGTGGACAATGTTTCCTACAAAATACTTTTAAGTGCATACATATAAAGGTCATAAATGAGATCTTACCTTCATGTCCAGCATATCTACAGGTGTGATCTCCGACGGGTCAACAAGTGGCATGGGTCTACCCTTATCAAGTGCATTTGAGACAATCCCTTGCCACTGAGGTGGCAGTCCAACATATCTGGAGAAGACAATGTGATGCATCTTACAATAACAAAATGGTTTAAGAGTACCACTAACAGCTTGATTAAAAAGAATCATCAATTCACTGGAGACCTGATGCATCAAAGCAAAATATGTTATTCAAATGTAAAGTTTTTGTTTTTGCTTTTAGAAATACAAGACTATAACAATAAATCTTTTTTCATGAAATTCTTGAGCTTTTACACCAACTCTCTATCCCTTTCACAGACTAACAACATAAGTTGTATCATAACAACCCTAACACCTCTCTAACCACCACAAATTACATCTCTCAAGGTAATTTCACTACATGCATGCTTATACAGCATTCAGGCCTGATAACCCAAATTCCCCTTTACTCCATCCTATTATATCCTTCTTAGTCTCCCCCCCCTTCCCTTTGCCTCCTCAAATTCTTTCATGAAAATCCCCTCTGTCAGTCAATTTTCTCTCACGTTCAGACAATATGTCCAAGCCATGTACACACATCCTGGCTAGTTCTCTCAACAAGACTGCAACTACTATAGAACATCACTTACACGTTGTCCTTCGGCATTTAATATCCAACACGTCCACCCTCTACCTTTTCTTAAAGTATTTACAGTCCGAGACTCGCATCACTGTCAGGACTACTATAACTTTAAACATACCTAACTTTCTTAACAATGACAATGTCATTTCACACACTGCTCAAAGCACAAAAGATCTTGGCCCTACTCTTCCATTTCATGACTCACTTCACCCCTTATGATTCAGTCTTGAAGCACTCCAGTTCCTCCCTATTCAAACTATCCTATTTCAACTCACTGCTGCACCTCATGACCTCACTTTTGCTTACATTTACTCTTAACATTTGCCTTTCACACTTGTTTCCAAACTTTCTCACCAGCTTTATGTATTTCTCTCTGGAGACTACCACCAAAGATTTCATTTACCAAAAGCAAATGATTTCCCTTACATGCCACCCATAACCCCAGCATCATAAACATTGTGAAACATATACCACATAATGCAACCTAAAATTGAATATGGTAAAACTATCATTTTCATTTATCAACACAATAATAGAAAATAGAGAACAACATACTTTTGTTCATGGTGATCAAACCCAGTGTGGACACGGTGTTCAAAGTTACTGGGTGCTGAAATTTGCACTTTCTTGTTCTTTTTCTTAAACATTATGCCCCGCGTCTCTTCACCTGTCAAAGCAAAAAAATATTGTTTCCATTCTGTTCTACCATTCTTCTTTGAAATTACAGTATCCTCCCTAAATGCTAGTGAAAAACATGGAGTGTGTCTCTCCTTAAACAAAAGAAAACACACGACTCTAGTTAGTTGAGAGTCAAGATGGTTCTGTTCTTAGTTAACAGAATGTGTTCAGTTCAAGAAAAAAGTGCGTCAAAGTGGGAGACAAGAAAGTGGATTGGAGACTGCAAAGGGTAATTGCTGGCATAAAAGTGATTTGGGTTAGAAGTCGAAGAGAAAAGACTACACAAATAAGTGAGAGAAGGTGATGGGACAAAACTTAAAGGGGCCTATGTGATGGTACCACACTCATCATATGCTGCCTGTCACAAACTCTTTCAATTTCAGAGGTAATGTCAAACAGTCTTCCATGTCTGTCACATCAATAGGGAACTATTCTCACACATACTGAAAACTAAGTCATCCATGACTTTACATCTATAAATCAGAACTGCAATCCAGTGACTAGAGCCTATCAGCTATTGCCTGTATTTCAGGATTTTTTTTTAACAGTTAAAGGAAGCTGTGAAAGCCTGCCAGGTACAAGGCTTATTCTACAAGAATATTTATGCCATAAACTGATGCAAGTAGTGAAAAAATGTACAAATATGAAAAAGAAGTCCAATGATATAAATATGCACAACATCTGGTCATATACAAACTGCACCAACATAGTTTTTACGAGCGTACAATTACAGTAACAATACTTGGTCATACATGGGCTTGATATGTTTCTGGGTTTTAACACACAGTCTGAAAATACGTTAAAAAATTTACCTTTGTCACATGATAAAAATTACAGGTAGCACATGAGATGTCAGTCTCCGGTCATTATTTCTTGATAAATCAATTGAAGAATTTTTCGTGTCGTAAGCAAATGCAGCCACCCAACAGATGTTAAAACTGTGTTCCTCTACTTAATCATATGCAAATTTGTATAATCAACAAGTTAACACAATTTTTTCTATTCTATAAGTCCATTACATTCTCAAGAGCAACCTATCTAAAGGAAACAGATCATGTATGATTTTTATTCATGCAATCTAACTAAAATACACTTTGAAATGTATAAAATCAAATACTGTATAACATGTACACTACAACTTTTAAGTAAACATTTCATTACATAAACAACTGAAAGAAGATTATGCCAATAATCATTCACGCTGAAACATCATCTATGCTCATTAAAAATATAAGGGAAAGAGAGGCATTAAGATAAACTCTTCCCCCATCATAAAAACAATACTTAATAATGAAGGAAGAATTAGAAAGATGCAGGAGGCAATGATGCCTAGACCTTCCTCAGGAAAGTGAGACACGGAAGTAAGTGGTAAGACAAACTCCAGAAAACATCTTGTAATATGTCACTGAACACTAAAATCACAATAACAAATCATACCAATTCTTCAATATCGACTTCAATGTGCTGGGTGAGTTCTAGCATATGTCCTAACATAAGTCTTATGTTAGTGTAGGACCTAACCAAACCAAACCTGCAAAGAATAATATGTTGGCATAGATAAGCCTAACACATTTGATAGGCATAATTAAAGCAATCTGTACCTAAATGTTACAGAAAGTCATGATTTCTATGTTAGGTTTGGTTGGGTCTGGCATTCTTAGCTCTAATGTCTCTCACTAACCTTATTTTGGAGGCAAAAGGTGAGAAATTGGTTGAAGAAACTCATGGAATCTCTCTCCCAGACGCTGACACTCTTGCTTAAACAAGGACTGCACACACATATGAACGCCTGTTTTCTACCATACTTGGGCATAAGTCCTCTTATCTTTCTTCAATGATGGGAAGGAGTCACAGATTTTTCAGGATTAGTCTTTCAAATGGTGTTGCACTTTGGAAAAAAAAAAGGAGAATTTTTGACTGCTCACTCAACTTTAGAAATCTAAAGACTTTTTAAGAATTTTGGTGACAAATCATCTCCATATGTACATCAAATATATGAAAAATATTCATCCAGTAGTGTCCACAAAAAAAATCTTAATTACGGTGAAAGCACAAAGCTGCTCACATAAGATATGGCTTTATACACACACAACACCCTTTACACGGAAACCAGATAATCAAATAATCATACTGTACGAGCTCACATATGTATATCAATGATATATACAGCGGTACCGGACTCTAATTGCTCAAGGTTACATGCCAAGCGAGAAGTTGCATTTGGCAAAGCTGTATTGTTGTCAGCTGCCAAAAGGGAGTACAGTCTTATCAAAGAACTTCTTGCTTCAAAGAAGTACATCTTGTCCTTGTTACTGAGTGAAGCTGTGCCTTACAGCTGTTGGAGCCCCTGGAAAAAGGGTTCTGGATAACGCCACAAAATTATAGATGAACAAATAAATAAATGCACATGCTGCACTAAATGTGTGACAAGTTCAAGGTGCAGCTTTCAAGATATGGCAGTAATTAGCTATTTGTAATTACTGCCATACCCTGAAGCCACACCGCAAAATTCTATCATTCTAAGTGCACTTCTCGACTTAGTATTCTGATTTCTTTCAGGTCCAATGATACCATACTGTTAGTTAAAACAAAGGAAGAACTGCATTGAATGGAAGGGCACTTCAATGGTGTATACAAGGTAAGGATGCTGAAGGTAGAGGCGAATAAAATTCAGAAAGTCACTTTGGATAAGAATGGGATAACTGTGAAATCCATATGAGCATAGCGAAGGACAGGAAGTTGTGGATGAGCTATGGTATGTGAGAGCAAAGCTCAGTAAGATGGTAGGCGGGACCCTTTAGCTGATACCACAGTCGTGGAAAGAACAAAATGATGAAGTGAAAAACCTCTAGTGAATGGAACAAATCTAGCCATTGAGTATGCATAAAAATGTCTCCGCTGAAGTATGAACATGAAACCCAAGTTTACATGGGTCAGGCTTTAAAAAAAAAATATGTAAAGCACAGTTTGAATATAGAAGGCCAAATAGAACAAAGCTGCAAAAAAGATGTCGAGTGAAGGAATCATTAAAAATGCAAGTGGACAAAAGAATTTTTGATATAGCCATACAGAACTTATGGTGCAATACCAAATAAGATAAATGCAAAAAATGCTATGAAGACCCAGAAAAATGTGGAGCTATTTAATGTAAAAGTAGGCAAATCAATGTCTGCTGAAATTTTTCATAATTCTCAAAATTCTCATCCAAATGTAACAGATACCTAAACATATCACTGCACTGCACACTGCACCAACTGCCCACAAATGTAAACGAATAAAGGAACACCAAAAGAGGCAGTTTGTGCCACTGCTCAACCTCCCCACACGCAGCAAGCTACAAACAGGAATCTGTATGTGAAAGAGACCTTGAAGTTGACATTATGCATAACCTGTCACTAGAGCTCCACAGCAGAATTGTTAAAGAGGAATTCCAACTGCTGACAAATATTCAGAACAACATGAGACGGATATGATTAATGAGCTATTCACTAGACACATTAAAACAAAACTGCAATTCATTCAAGCTTGGATGCCACACTTAAAGATGTACAGCTGTATTCAACCAAGAGTTGAGAAAAGGGTAAATTGAGATGTGTTCAGAAAAGGGTAAATTAATATAGCTAAATTAAGACAGCTGAGCTACACTGAAAAGCTGGGGATATAAATCTGCCCACCACCGAGAAGAGCCAGTGGTGCCAAGTCACGACTCAAGGTGCAAATCTATACCTTTATTTGTGACAGCACAATAACTATCATCCCAAAGTTAATGTCACACAAGCCATGACTTATTCAGTTACCAGAGCAACTTACGGGATGTGTAAAGGTTATCTCAAACATTAACATTTGCTTGTGTACTTTTTCATCATTTCCTGCTTCACTCCACGTTCCCTCAGTAAATAGTTTATGGGCACCACAAAAGCAACCCATAAAAGTAAAAGAGAACACAACACTGGACTTGTAACACTTGAGAGAAGTGATCTGCATCTTTTTTCAAATGTTATTTGGCCAACTAGTTAATCTATTTGTTGTAATTACATTTATGGACAGAGCCCACCCAAATCACATTCCTTTGGCAGTACAGCCTTAAAGATAATTCTGGGATGCATAATAATACTACTAATACAGTAATAATCACTTGTAATCATAAATAATAAAAAACAAATCATATACATTCACTATTTCCCACATAAACATGGTACTGTTAGAAACATATGAGCTTCATTTCTCATGGCAAGAAATACTCGCAAGAAATATTTCCACGCTCCCCTAACTTCTAACCTTCTTAATTGCCTTCTAAAACACGCATGAAATATCAGGACACTACTCTTCCCTCTCATTATTCCCAAGGAATCATAATACTATAAATAATAATAAAATTAATGATACATGGGTCACACATTTACCAAACAGTTTACAGTACTTTCAACATTATTTTCTGATGAATTACCTCAAACAACTACACTGAGGTAAGCTAGGGTTGGGTTCTAGAAGGATGAGTATTGTTTCAACTCTTTCCCTGAACTTTAAGATGGCATCAGGTAAGAGCTCTCCTGTGACCCTGGTGGACTTAAAGAACACAATCTATTCACTTGCCACAATTTATAGTAATATGAATCTCAATATTTGCAATAAAACCTTCTATAAAGTTGATGTATCTTATACGTAAAGCAATAAAACCTTCTAAAAAGTTGATGTATGTTATACGTAAAAATCATGGAAAATACACTAAGCATAATACCACTTGACTCATCAGTGCCAATTGGCAAAAATAATTGTTTTATTATCCTAAAATAATAAATAATGGAAAGTGATAGTAGGAAGACTACGATGGTGAGGGGTAATGTTAACATACTTGGTGAAATGAACAGAACCCACAAAAACACTGCCAAATTCTACCAAGTGGCTGAAAATTATCTATTCAGTGTTACGTTCAAAGTATACCATGGTATTTACATATATACGCAACATTGAGCAATGGTTGTGTTGTGATTAGATAATACAATAATATCTAGAGAGGACGACAACGAGAATTACATTTCTTATAAACTATCAAATAAGACAACAGACGTGAGGGGTTACGAACACTACAGAAAAACTGGAGACCACTACCTACGAATGTTTATCACTAACATGGCGCAAACTGTCAACAGAATACATTTCACAATCCCCAGCAGATGAATATAATGGCATTTTTCAGTTATTTCAGCAACCAGATGAAGCTTTATGGGTTCTGTTTATATTCTACAAGTGTATTAATATCTATAGCATAAGTAATCAACCTCATAGCTTCTGTACTAACCATATAACTCATTCCCGTAGTTGTCAAATAAAATATAAAGTTCTAAATCAAGCTAAGCAATTTATTATGTTCTCTAAACATTAATATTCGAAAGCAATATCATTCACTTTACAAAACTATCACTCACGCAAAGCTTAATCAATAAATTATGAAGATCATACCAAAACATTATAATAGCATTCAAGGCAGCAGCATTAATTTTACAAAGATATTACTGATGTCGAGCTATGCTGATAAATTACCAATTAATCAATACTCCAGAATAATAGATCCACAGATCCACTTAAGCAAAATATATAAAGCTGCCGCTTGAAGACATTACAGAAATAACATAAAATATATCTAAGTACTCATGTGCGAGTGTCATTTACGCGAGGTGCTTTCCTTTTATTCTTATATATAACAAACGTGATTCTGGGATGGGCCATAATCAAGAAAAATATCTGATAAGGGAAATGCCACAAGATATCAACAGAACCTACAAAATCCTCACTAATCTTCACCTGGGGCCCAAGGTTACCGTGACTTCCATCATTTACAAAAATACAAAACTTTGTCGTCATTTGTCTTCCATGGTAGAAGCAGAATAATGGTGAAGGAAGTAAAGATACACAGCCAACAAACCTCTATTACAAAGCCACTGCCACCAAAATCTATACGACAGTACTTGTAACAATGATCTCGTACTCTGTACAATACACGTATCGCATATGAAGATCAACTATTATTTTAAGGATGTTTCGGGAGGTTTTTAATGATTCTCTTGATTGCTCGGAGTAAATGACTTGCTTCTCTCCTATATCAATAGATCACCTTAACCTTACCAAATAGTTTAGTAACTACGATAAATGACCCACATAGCACCACTACCATAAATCGCTACAATATTATTAAAACCTGACATTCACTCCTACCATTCGCAAAGTCATTAATGACCCTTAGAAGGAAATAATACCTTAAAATAACGAAAAAAAATAAAAATAAAACAAAATCTCATCCATGAGGTTTTGACTAAGGGTTCCCATATAACACAGCCACCAATCCATACGTACCGTATGTAACACATTACATATTTCTGTACATATGTACTTGATATGCACTGATAATATATACATAAACACCCTCGGTTGTAATAACCTTGAGCAAACACTTGATAAATGTGGGCCACCCCCAACTTTCCGTCCACCATCACACTTCCCCCCTTTTTTCCCCAGCACAAGCCACCCTTATAATACCTTATACCGCCATTATTCCACTCAGTCACGTCTCTAATCCACCTGTCCATCAAATCCACTCCAGGAGAGGAGAGACACAGACACACACACACACACCCTCCCGAGTCTCACCATATGATATTTGTTTACCATTTCCCTCGGGACTCACAACACAGGGCGACCCAACGCCTCCAAGTCCTTCACCTGTCGCCCCATTTTGGAGTCCCAGAGCCGCCTTAATTACCCCAAACACCATTAATTATCAGCCCAAAGGGTGGCTGCCCCTCGCCTTGCCAAGGGACACGCCACCCAAGGCCGGGAGAAGGTCTTTTACCTCAATAATTCGAGGAGAAGTAGTGTCACTAGCTACATGCGCGCCGCCATGTTGTTACCTGTCATCCGGGACCTGGACCAAAACAGGTGGTGCTGTTCCCCTCGCCGCTCCGCATCGCTATTTTCCCCAATTTAACCCTTATTTACCCTCTATCCTCACTCAAAATGCACTCTAATGACTCATAATAATATATACTTACTCACTGGTAATACGATGATGCGAATAATCCCTCGTGTTTGTTGTAATTTTGATAAATATTCGATATTTCACGAATGATTTTCTCTAATGCGCGCCATGGCCTTGCATTTTCTATGATGGGAGGAACAACGGGAGGATTGTTGGAGGTGGAGAGAGGCTGTGTAATCCAACACTCGCCCCATAAACTGTTTCAGTTTACACAACCGAGCCAACCCCATTATGGGGAAAATCACGTCAAATCCCCTTTACCTAAATATCTCAACCTTCCCCACCACAGACTATCGGAGACGCGAGGGATTTTAAAGACATTTCTCGCTTCTATATATGTCTATCAACATTGGCACAACGAACCATTAATGGCCTTAATGATGGGCAGGGGTTTATTTGATATAAGCCAAACATTGGAGTCAAGTGTCGGCCATGAGAGGTGCCAAATGGGTTCGAACAAGGACTGTTCTCTCCAGCCGCCCCACACACTGCTGTTATTCATTCTACCTTCATTTTCGCCGTAGTTTATTATTCTGTAGGAATTTATCACTTTCTAATATATGCACATCGCACAATATTTCCTCACACATCTAGCTCAAGCCCCTCTCGCCAGCGAGCGAAAATTAAACTGTATATATTCATTAACTACCAACTGGTGATTCAGTATCTTAACAACCAGGATAAGAAAGTGGTTTGTCTGTCACACATATATATATACATACATGAGCTACAGCTGCCTACTTGAAGACCTCGACCCTAATAATCGTGTCAGAGGTCATATACATAGAGATAGAGTATATGTTACTAGAATATCATTACAAACAAGAGGTTTTTGTAAG
>JAUTXX010530802.1:0-11012 GCA_032273605.1 Panulirus laevicauda | reverse complement strand
GGAAGTGCTGGGAAAAATGTACAAAAAGGCCACATTCATTCACACTGTCTCTAGCTGTCATGTATAATGCATTGAAACCATAGCTCCTGATCCACATTCAGGCCCCACAGACCTTTCAATATTCATCATTTCATTAAGAACAGAGGACCGAGCCTCACTTGGCCCCCTTCTTTGTTCCTTCTTTTGGAAAATAAGATTATATATCATTCATATTTATATACTGTTCATTAGATAGCCTTGATTATGGCGCTGCCCATGCCATCTCAGTTAACAAAAGAATTAAAGGAGTAACTTTGCAAAAGAAAGGGCAAAACTGCAGGTAATGAGGTATCACTACAGGTGAGATAGCAAAATGAAAGGTGATAACTGTAAAACTGATCATTTCAAACAAGGTTATCTGTTAGAGGATGGTAAGTGTCATGCATTCCTAATCTATATAAGCAGATGGTAGTAAAGCAGAAGGCTCATTTTACATGGGACAGGGCACAACTCTGCAACTGAAGGGATGACACTGCAGGTAATGGGGGCAATACTGCATGTCAAAGGATGAGGTGGTATATGCTTTCCTCAGTGCTTTCGAACTCCATCCATCACAAGGTTAAGCTTTTAAGACCTGCCTTTGAACTACATGAACCTTTATTCACATGCACTGAACTCAAGATCCAGATTGTTAGGATGTCTAGATATAGTGACCTTTATGAAATTTCTTTCAGGAATGCAACTGCTTCCCTAGGTAATACCATTATGTAAAGTGTCTGTTCTATTTCCTGGAGCAGTGGTTCAGGTTCCTGGTTCTCTTTCTAGTTGTAGTGTCTTCATCAACTATTGTTAAAGGTTCAGTTCATAGAACTTGGTGAGGAGGAGTCTGCTCTTCCTGCATCCTCTAGCGTCACATTCTTGGACATATCTCCGAACGTAGTTGTGTGTCCCCTGCCCATCCAGTCTCCACTTACTAATCCTTGTTATGTTCGTCTTGTCACTTCCCACTTCATAACTGGCACTTTTAGTGTTGTCTCATCTCTTCTCTCCATTCCTGTAAGTCACCTTGTGGGAAAAGATCCCATTGTCTGGCTGAACCTAGGATTGAACACCTTTCACACTCTGCTGGTTAACGTAAGGTCGTTTTCCAAAGATTCTGGGAAAGGGTTCTCCGTTCTTGTCAACCTACAGTACCTCTTGTGGTTACCTTGGTGCCATAGCAAAAAAATAAGCACCGATACTAAGCCATGGAAAGGTCTGTGGGGCCTGGTTGTGAATAGGGAGCTGTGGTTTGGGTGCATTACAAATGGCAGCTAGAGAATGGACAAGAGCAGACGTGGCCTTTCTTAATCTATTCCTGGCACTATCTCACTTATGTGGGAAATAGCGACCAAGCATGAGAAAAAACTAAAGATTTACCCTCAATAGTTGTTAGGTAGACCCTGGCACCACAGCCCACAGAGTTAAACTGTTATGAATAGAGGCTTGCACTTCATGTTGGATATCAGAAGGCAAAAGGAAAGTGTAAACGAAAAATAAAATATAACGAAGTTTATGTTTCTGCCATCAGAGTTTGCAGCAGAGCGTGTAGTGAACAAGAATCCCAAGAAGTACCAAGAGGTGCGTAAGGAGATCACCAAGAAGCTGAAGGAGCAGATGCCCTTAGAATATGAGTTGTACGAGTTCCTGCGGCAACGTCTACAACAGCAGCACCAGCAGGTGGCTGCCAGATTGGCTGCCCCCACCACCCCTCTCCCTACCAGGCCACCTGAAGTCCCTCCACTTGGTATACTTGACAGAATGGAAATTGAACTTGGGCATTAAGTCACCAGATTAACCTATTGAATGCACCAATCGTGTCAGACTCCCAAGAGTACACTGGAGACCGTCTTGGGACAGCTTGCTAAAGTACAGTACCTGGTTCTGATAAGGTACAGAGACAATTGTATGGCTAGGTTATTGCTTTGAATATGTAATGTTTTAGTCATTATCATGTGAATATGTCTTATTGCAGGTGTTTGCTGGGGGAGAGGGATTTGAGTATAGGTCGCTGGGGTGAGCATTTTGAGTGAAAGTTGGTGGATGGTTGTGAAGTGGGGTGGGGGAGAGAGATTTGTGCTGTTGTAAAACTGGTTGCTGCAACCACTTCGGTGGAATTTGCAATGGAAGTAATTTTGTTTTGTATGGTTGTTGAATATTTGTGCTAAGCAATATACACATTTAAAATGTGTTAACCCTCTAGTTTAAATGATTGTTAACTAAGCTAAAAAGTGACTTTAACTTAAGGATATGAAAATCTTATCAGAATCATTACACTTACTACATTGGAGATAGACACACAGCAGCCATATAAATTAACATGTGCTAACAGAACAGTCTCCTCCCCAAAAGTGAGCATACTCAATGCTGACTTACATTAAAAAATTACATACAAAATTTAGTGATTAGTTTCTGATATATATAATGTCATGTAGACATACTTTTATTAACAAATTCCAAGTGATAGCAATGCAAAGTAGAAGTCAACTCCATAGTGGATCTGTCATTGTTAGCATAAGGAAAGAGTAGAGCCTCCTTGAAGATCTGCTCACCTCAAAATGAGCCCACCTTACCCTGCTCCTGCATGGGAATAACCTTTTAGTTGTATGAGCCCAATAGAAGGGATTCTAGGTTTCATAATACCACTAACATACATCATGGAAGATCTCAGTAATGAAGTAACAAATCCACAGCAAGAAATATTTACAGTTAGACTTGAATGTTTAAAGGATGATTTTGCCGTTTAACATCATTAAGTTTGTTTCAAACCCATATTCTTTTGTGAATATACCTATTAGAGGCAAACAAATGATGTTAACCGATATTTGAAAAACATGCTTAATACTGACATCTTTTCCTTGAATCCTCTCATTTTCATGTGGTAGATACCATGATGTAGCTTTAATGTGTGCAACCATACAGAGGAAAATTCAATTTTTGCTTATCTCTAACTGCTGATATTCTACACTTAGCAATGCCCTTTTTTTTTTTGTGTCACTTTCAGCAAAGCACTTCAGCACCTTTTCACATTACTTCTCTATGTCATAAGTCACTGAAGAACTAACATCAGAAAGGTCACACAGGTTATGCACTAACTAGCCCTTCTTGTAACTTCTGTACAATTTCCAGTTTCTGAACAGTTGTATGCACAATGGGCTTTCTTATACCACCAGCACCCCTACATTCATTACTGGACCTTGGACAAAGTGTTGAATACCATTATAAGGGAAACATTCACAAAAATAACAAGGGATAATGGACTGAGGCAACACATGGCTACCTAGGCTATGGCAGTATCCATACAGCAAAGTGGCAAGTTTATTGAATGCAAAAGCCATTTCATGCAATAGCACCCTCATGTGGGAGTTGCTGAAGTATATACTGCCACACTAAGGACATCCATGTATCATCACTTTGTGATTAAAATCAGTGTTGACTAATGTTAATCATGAAACATGATACAATAACAAATGTGCTAGTTTTACAGCTTTTTAACATAATCATCCACACTTTTGTCGGTATCTCTGATGCCTGCTCCCTTTAAGAGGTTGGCTGTGACAAAAGAAACTTCATAATGGTGTACTTCACTGCTGCTTCTTTTAGCCTTTGGTGCCTCAGCCTAATAGTCCAACTTTAGCAAACTAAACTTTTATCTCATATACTTGATTAATAGATTACAGGAGGAAAACTTCATATCTCTTTGGGACAAACTTGGATAACTGGAGCCAACAATAATAAATCCAAATGAACCCCTACCAAAATTAGAACTGAAAGTTGAGTGCGTCTGGGAACCTAACGTCAGTTAAACACTGTTAACCTTTAGTGGCCTAAAAAGACATGGATCATCAACTCTTCTCATCCACAAAGCTAAGATATGCAGCCTAATGTGTAAAACTCTCCCCCATAATGTATATACACATCCAATCACTCAAACCATCCTTGTACTGCACAAATACATACTTTCTGTAGTACTTTAATCAGAACATTTGTCTAAGGTATTAATCATACACTTATTGCTCATCTGATAAAGTGCATCACTCAACATCATTACATACCACTCTCTCTCTCCATGGTTTCATATGTATGTGAGATGGCTATCCCTTGCTAGAGGTCGTGTATTTGTTGTTACAACTGACTAGTGTGTGCTCTACCCAGGTGAAACTGCTCAATTTTACCATGGTCTAAAAGCTGAACACACCAAGTAAACTTTGGAAGCAAGTTCGGGTGAAGCTTCACACCAGTGAGCCAGCTCACATGGATATTGCCTTGAATAAAAACTATTACTACATCCCAGTGTACATAGTAATCCATGTATCTTAAGTACACTTGGATAATGATATATTTACAAGTTTGGGGCAATGACAAGCAGTTGCTTACTAAGCATTAAAAGTTTGAAGTGGGCTGACATTACCATGAAGTTTTGAAATTGCAAGGCTTCATTTATATCATTAATAAACTGATCATTACTAATGTTAAAACAAAATATTTTCTATGCTAAGTCTTATCTTGCTAAATCCTCGACAGGGTTTCTGGTATTATAGTCCCCTGCTATCAGGCAAAATAATGATTAAAAAAAATTCTGTGAAACCTTACGATTGGGTATCAACATCCATGGGTTGTAACACCTCTAGTTCCCCTACATTACTTTGATGAGGAGGTTCATTATGTCTAAGTCCACCCCAAGGATCTAACGAAATGTTTTCTGGGTAATGAGAAGTACCTTGACTTTCCTCTTCCACCTGTGGAGTCTCCAGAATAGACATTCTCTCCTCTAATGGAAGTGGTATCTTTGGTTCTTCATGCATATAACCAGTTGGTATAGTAAAATGCTGTTGATGATAATTAGGTGGTGGTTCACGATAATCTTCTCGAGGTTCCTCTTCGCATTTTTGTTCTTGGTATTCTTCAATCTGTTGTTGGTAAAGCTGTTGTTGTTGGTACTGCTGTTGCTGTTGAGGTTGCTGAAACTGTTGATGGTGCTGGTCAAATTCCTGTTCCTGGAGGAATTCTTGTTGCTGCTCTGCCTCTTGCTTTTGTTCCTGATACACATGTTCTTGCTGTGACTGTTTATAAACTGGTGAACTGTGCTGCTGGTAACTCAGCTGATGGTACTCCTCCTGTTGTGGCTGCAGCTGCTGTGGTTCAGACTGACCCTGTTGTGACTCAAGATGTGGCAGTCTCTCTGTTTCTATCAAAGGCAGGTCCACAGACTGAATTGGAGTTGAAGACTCTAAGATTGATACTGGCTCAGGTTGTGGATCCTTTGGGCATATGCTTACTGAGGGCAGTGAGCTCTCAGGTGGTTCAGGTATTATGCTTATATCGGAATGTATACTGGCAGTTGCAGAGTCTGGGGATGGTCTATTCTTAATGACTGAGCTGGGGATGCTGGTAACAGGTACAGGCTCAACTGGGACGACAGACTCGGCTGCAGTATGTGGTTTGGCTCCTGAAACAAGAGCTTTAGACTTGCCTGAAGGTGCTATTGGTTCAGGTATGCAATTCTTGAGTTCCAAAAGCTTAATCAGATACTCCAGCAATGGGGCATAATGATCCTTTGGTACACACATACGGATAGCAGTCTGTAAAAAACAAAACATAAATTAATATTTATGACAGAGGCATATATGTACATGTACAGTGTCTTCTGTGCAGTTTCGAAAGCATATGCTTCTAACAAATGTAAAAATAGAATACAAAAGAGAAAATCGTACCATGATAAAAAGCAAACGCAACAAATGATAGTTTACTTACTGATTGAAACTGTCATAAATACTAAAGCATGCCAAAACTTTACAAACTTACCTTTAATTTATCCCAGTAAGTAAAGCGGTCTTGGAATATGTCAGTAAAGACAACACAGTCAGGAGAATCTTTGTAATATTTCACTGTATCGCGCTGTAAAATTTAAATTGTTGAATATTAATCATAGTTTGAATAAATGTTATCAGTTTTTAGCAAACTCTTTTTATCTATCAATTATTCCAACATTCTACCCATTTATTCAAAAACTGTCTAATTGGCACATTTGAAAGATGATGGCTCACAGTACCTGCAACTTCATTCATTTCATATTTTCAAAGAATTATATCTTGTATAACATGCATGTACCATCAGGTTTTGAAAACAGCTTCCCAGTTGTGCCTATGGCAATGTGATTAGTAATACACGAGACTGAACTTGGAAACCAATTCCTAATGGGCTACCATACTTGAAAATACTGAGATTTCTAAATACACTTTTCTGTGTTCTTACTCCTCTCTCTGCTATTTCCCATTTTATATCAAATGACAATGTGACCAAAGTCTTTTCTGTGTTCTTACTCCTCTCTCTGCTATTTCCCATTTTATATCAAATGACAATGTGACCAAAGTGTTTTGAAATTCATCTAACAAGGAAAGGTAGGTAGTAGCTGGTAGGCAGCCATTGACCTGGGATGTGTATTACAAACACTACCAGCCTGGGTATTGGATGGGTTATTGATGGCTGCGTAGTGAGCCAGCACTTCAGTATTTGTCAAGTGGCACTCCTTTGTTCCAGGTAGCTGTCTTTTCCTTCTGCCTCACCTACATGTGGACTGCTGGCATTCTATTTACAAACATACAATCACTCCTTGTCATGCAGAACACTTGACAACACTTAACTCACAAAACTCATTTGCCATAACTAGATTTTCCTGCAGATTGCTATGCATTAGCCCTGCCTTTTGGCAAAATGGCAAGAGCAATAGATAGCAGCAGTAGAGCATTAGACAGTGGTAGTTGGTAGGAACATTAGGCAAGAACATTTAGACATATTAGGTAGAAATAGTTGGTAAGAACAATAGGAAGCTCTGAAAACACTGCAGAAGGTTTACCCTCTGCCAGTAACCTTTCATGGGTGAAGCATTAAAGGCTAAGAAGCAATGCTGGAGTTTCAACATTTATACTCTTTAGCTGTGGCTTCCCCCTTGAGGGAGTTCCTTAAGGGAACGGGCATCAGAGATACAGATAGAGGATAGACTGACAGAGTATATTTAAAAGGGTTGGATAACAGTAAATGCAAAAGAAGACTTGGTGTTTAACTGTATCACATTAGTAAAAACAAGTTTAACCTTTAATGGGCCTCAAAGGTTTTCCTTGAACCCACTAAAGTCTGGGTTTCCAAATTTTTTCTTGTCATGAAAAGAAAGATTATGGAAAAATTGTTTTAAAAAGATCCAAATATACGTGATAATCAATGAGCAACATCATTTTTCCTTCAACCCTCTCACAGGCTAAGTTTATGATTATTTTTCTTTTTTTTTTTTTTACATGGTGGTCCATCATGGGAAAAATCCAAACATATGAGTCACCCCACAGGTTACTGAACAAGGGGATCATGGGCAAGTTTCCTGGGAATGGTGAGGGCTTTAACTACTGTCATGCATGCATCAAGGTGTCATTTAAA
Source organism: Panulirus laevicauda (assembly GCA_032273605.1). Taxonomy (NCBI): domain Eukaryota; kingdom Metazoa; phylum Arthropoda; class Malacostraca; order Decapoda; family Palinuridae; genus Panulirus; species Panulirus laevicauda. The sequence continues at coordinate 3,566 of JAUTXX010530802.1, read as the reverse complement.
ATCAAAGCAACAGCTAATGGCAGATATTTCTGTTTTTTCAAGAGGACAACTCAAGGATCATCTGATGCAAACATGAAAAGGGAAACTTGAAACAAATATTTACATGTGTACACCATTTCAAGCCTTTTACTGATTAGTTTCTAGCTATATGTGTAGTAGACTGAAGACACCTTTTTTTTTCTTTTGTTAATACAAGCAGCTTAAATGGGAATTGCTGCAGCACCATGATATTTTCACTATAATATAGTTTTACATGCAACATGCAGTATGGTCCTGCTGTAGTCAGGATAAGAATAAAAATTACAAACAAACAAATCAATAAAACATGGTTTATGCGTACTGTTGTACCATGGTCTGAATATTTTACTTGTTATTTCTCCAAAACAATAGAAAAAAAAGTTTACTTACCACATGATAAAGAGTTTCCTTTGGAATGAAAGCATCTTGTACAATGGTGAACTGGATACTCATAGGACGTCCATATTCTTGGGGTTTATGTTCTGGTGGTGGCATCACCCAGAATCCGCTTGCTGTTGTACCCTGACCTCCGCCTCGTACATATGGAGCTGTGAAGGAAAATAACTATGAAGGTTAATGTACAACCATACACATTTAAGGTGCTGGATACACAGAAAATAATATAAAACAAAAATAATGGATGTTTAAAGCGAGGGAGGCATGTAAAGACAGGATTAAGTGGAGATTTTTGCCATGGCCACCCCCTTGATGGAAGTTCACAGAGGAAGGGAATATGGGAGGGTGAACACCAGATAACACAACCTCTGTTGAGCATTATGCATACTTTTTCCTATACATCTATTTCAGAAATTCCAAAAGCAAATATTCCAAAATCTAAAATTTTGATGCTGGATGATTTTCTAAAACACTGAGAAATTTTGCAAGGAAAGTGGCACATCTGCAGCAGCTTTGTTCACCAAGATTCTTTTTCCCAATAAGGGGACTGAGTCATTAACCTTTAAATAAAGAGAAAAAACATATAATATCTGTCCAAACATTCCTATCTAGGATACAGAGACTTACTGCTTTTGAATCGAAAACTGGAAAAATGTAAGTCAACATGAGGGCACATGAGGCCTTCATGGTAAGTCTACCTGAGGGTTCACTACAACAGGATCCACTTGTAAGTAGCTGTTCCAAGTGTCATAAAGAACAATATAGTCCTTGACGTAAACAGGGAGCCTGACCTAAGGTTGCAATCTCCAAATACGAAAAATACTTGAATAAAGTGCCTTTTCAAAGCTTCTACATTAGGAATGTAATTTGCTGTCTCTAAATGAGTAAGAGAATGGTGTAAGCCTTCATAAATTAACCCCCAAAAAGCAGGCATGAGGATAACCAAAATTAATCTTGCAACTCAAGAGACAACATGATGGTGGAGGGCTAGCGAGGTGGCCAGCATATAATGCATACAATATATCCAAGGGGAAAATAAGGAAAGAATATAACCCAAGTATCTTCTACTTACTGTTGACGGTGACTAACAATAATGGGACCAAAGGGCTAAACATTTTACGTCTTCACTTTCTAAAAGTAGGAAAAGATGAAGGAGAAGCCAAGGTACAATATTTCTAAAAAGACTCTTCCTGACACAATGCTATGTACAAAAAGCCAGTTGGTATTAAAAAAAAAAGGCTTAAAATATGTGAACCCGTTGAGTGTAAAAATCTCACTTTCTATAGGAATTCCCATACTACTTGGGAAGCCAGCCATGCTATTCACAAATAGTAATCATTAAAACATGGTATCCTAGAAGTAATAAACTGAGTAGTGAGATTGGTGGATAGAGAAAGAGTAAAGATATAAGATGAATGCTAATACAGAAAATACTGGATCAGTAATCCAGCTGCATATTAAAAACAGCTTATCAGACACTGACAAAAATTTCTGGTCTATGCCACTTAAGGCCTATGGCTACCATAGCATATCTTAAAAGAAAGATGCCACTATCTGTACGATGCGGCTGAATATAATCAGGGAAGCTTTTAACATACAACAAAAGGTGACTTACAGACAATGATACCAATACATGGAGTGTAGCTTGCATCATTTGAGCCTTTCATCTTCAATTCATATTCCAACTGAGCATCTATATCTCGGAGGGTAGGAAGAGGTGGGGAAAAAGGGTGCGAGTGATACCTGTTAAAAAAGAAATTATTTGCATATCAGTCTTTGACATAAAACAAGGGTCCATTGCAATCCCAGTAATTACAGGTATTTTCAACCACTCCAGGATACACAACAAAATCCCTAACATCTGGACACTTACCAACATAAGACCAATCCTAAAATACTCCAAACCACCCAGCTCCTCCCCCTCCTCCAACTGCTATACATTATTTTTGTCTTCATTATCCAAACTGAGAAACTGATCCTCAACTGAATCAACCAAAACATCCCACCTTTACCTACACAACATGACCACACATCAACCACTCCACCATCACCCCATACACTGACCTCAAACAGCATATTCAAAATGGTTTCAACCAACCACAACCCCTATCCTGCACATATGAGTAAAAATTAAACTAAAATACACATGGATTGCCTTTCCCTATTTATACATTCAATGAAATTCCATATTCATTCAAGAATGAACCAAACAAAATCTTTTGTAAGTAAATCTTTGGCGTCAGTACTCTGCACACACGATCTACTCCATGCAGCTGCATAAGTTATTAACAGGAACTATAAAACATATGAGAACAGCATTCCAAAATGTAAATTAAGCAAATAATTCCAAAATTAAAAACAGGCAAGCAAGCATTCTTAGCTTTAGTTCCATGAGGAATGCATGATTCACTTTAATGTCAAAGCTGGGTGCACTTTATTAAGAATATAATAATAAAAACATAGAAAGAAAACTTTCCAGTGTTCTGGTAATTCATTGCAGACACTAACCATCCAACAAGAGACAAGCTAAGTCTTTCCATCTCAGCATATAGTGCCTGTTCGACTATACGGCCCTTCTCACCATCACCTAACCGGCATCTCACAGGTAAGGCATGAGACACTATCAAATCTGCAAGAAATAGAATATCAATATTGGCATCATCTATTTATATAATATACACTTAACAATAAGGGGTATATAAGACTTAGTCTTCATATATCTATTACTCTTAAAATATGGCTTATCATCTGAAGACAAGTTTCTAACCACACACAGCTTGGGATTGAATAAAAAATAATAACACCGATATAGTTAGTTCTCTTGGTCAAACAGAATTAACATACATTGTTATCTTTCGACTCAATATCTAAGCATAAGATTTAAAAAAACGCTAAAGAATTATCAATGTATAAGAGTATGAAATTGTGCTGACAAGTAATGCAGTGAGTGCTACCTTATGTACTGAAAAGGAGGTACGATTGATTGGGACAAGGCAAAATTTCTTAGTATACCATAGTTGTATAATTCATCTCATCCTTGAGGTAGGAAAGAAATAATGTGGGGCCTGGATGTGGAAAGGGAGGTGTGGTTTCGGTGCATTATACATGACAGCTAGAGATTGAGTGTGAACAAATGTGGCCTTTGTTCTTTT
>JAUTXX010530791.1:0-11013 GCA_032273605.1 Panulirus laevicauda | reverse complement strand
TTACCACACCTTTTTCTTACCCTTTTATTGCTTAATAGATCAAACCACCTTACATCACATATCCTCAAACATTCAGTTTCCAACACTTCTACCCTCCTCTGCACATCCTCATCTTTAGCCCTTGCCTCACATCCATTACAGCATAGTTGGGGCTACTTTACTTTCAAGCATACTCATTTTTGCCCTCCTAGATAATGACCTGTCTTTCTACACATTCTCCAATATTTCCAAAACCTTCACCCTCTTACACACCCTGTAACTCACCTCTGTTTCTATGGCTGTATTTGCTTCCATATACACTCAGGTATCTAAAATATTTAATGTCTTTCAAATTTTCTCCTTTCAAACTTACACCCCAACTGACCTGCCCCTTTACCCTGCTAAGCCTAATACCCTTTCTTTTATTCATATTTTCTCTCAACTTCCTCCTTTCACACACTCTCCAAATTCAGTTACCATTCTCTGCAGGTTCTCGATTGAATCTAGCACCAGTGCTCTGTCTTCTGCAAACAACAACTAGCTCACTTCCCAGATCCCCTCATCCCCAGCTGACTGCATACTTGCCCTTCTCTACAAAACTCTTGCATTTACCTCCCTCACCACCCTATATATAAACAACTTAAATGCCCCTGCCACATACCAGACTTCATTTGGAATCACTCACTCTCCTTTCTTCCTATTTGTTTGTACACATGACTTACACACTTGGTAAAAAAAACTTCTTACTACTTTTAGCAGCTTCGTTCCCACACCATATATTCTTAACACTTTCCATAAAGGCTTCTCTGTCATCCCTATTATATGCTTTCTGTAGATCCAAAAAATGCCACATATAAATCCTTCTGTTTCTCTAATTATCCTTTAAAGTAAACACCTGACTCACACATCCTCTAAACACTATGGAAAACACTCTTCCTCCCCACTCTGATGCTTTGTACATGCCTTTACCCTCTCTCATACAACTTACCAGATACACAACAAATTTATACCTCTTTTGTTTGAATACTCACCTTTGTCCCCTTGCCTTTAATGGTGCTTTACATGCATCTGCCAGTCTTAAGGCACCTCACCATTATCACCTATGAAACCACAGTTCTTTTCATCCTATATAAGGCCCTCACCTCCTCTTCTCTCTTTATCAAACCATTCTCCATGATTCTCTCACTTCCCACATCACCTCGACCCATTTGCCATCCAGTCATCACCTCGACTCATTTGCCATCCAGTCATCAAACACATTCAACAGTCCTTCTGTATAGTCATTCCCTCTCTTCACTGGTTTTGATACCTTATACATATTTAGAAAGTCACTGTTTGGAAATGGGGGTTTTGTTCATTTTTAGCTGCTGCATTCTCAGGGAGGAAAGAGATGTCGTTAGGAATACAAGGTAGGATTTATAAAAAATAAGAGAATATAAGGTAGAGTACAGCAGTAATACAAATACATAATACGGTTTTTAGTGCAGAATTTTAAAGTAAACAAGACAAAAATAACTGTCATTAGCGTGATCAAAGGTGTCTATACAACACTATATATTATTGTTCACAAGCCTTACTTTTATATTAAAGGAAAAGTTTAAAAACTTGGGAATTTGTCAAAAACACTCACTTACTGTGAGTTGTTTTTAAGTATATAAAGTTTTTTGAAGTGGAACAGGACTTATGTTTTTTCTTTTTTATCACAGATGTATAACATATATCTCTGGGGATAGAGGAGAAAGAATACTTCCCATGTATTCCATGCATAACATAAAAGGTGACTAATAGGGGAGGGAGCAGGGGGCTGGAAATTCTCCCCTCCCTTTTTTTTTTTTTTTTTTTTTTTTTTTTTTTTTTAAAGAAGGAATGGAGAAGGGGCCAAGTGAGGATTTTCCCTCTAAGGCTCAGTCATCTGTTCTTAACACTACCTCAGTAACATGGGAAATGGTGAATATGTATGAAAAAAATTACATTTAACATTTATCATTAGTTGAATAAAACTTACGTTACTCAGTTTCATTATCAGTTGACTTGTAAAATTATGATAATACAAATTATTGCATGCCCACAAAGTGTTAATATTTTATCTAAACCAGTGTTATTTTATGTAAAGGATCATGTATGAAACTTACCCTTAGATGATCAGTAATCTCATAGATGATTTAGCAACCCCTTGCTTATTTCTAGACACAGTTGATTTCTGTATTTTTTTAACCCTTTTCCTGACCTCTTTCTCAGCCTTTTCCTCAGACACATCCATGTTATGAGTTAATGAAGAGAATACTTACATCATTCACTTGTCTGAAACTTTCTTCCATCTTTTACAGTTGCCACTTTAGTACTGGATGCATTGTAAAAGTAGATTATAGTTTAAACACTTTATGCATATATTAACTTATGTATATATTAGTTGATTAATCTTAATGTAGTTTTTATTGACACAGTATTTTCCTTTTGCAGGAAGCTTGGGATTACACAGTGTGTGAAAAGTATCTGGCCTCACTCTTGCGTTTCATAAAACTGTGTTGCAGTAAGAAACCAAGACGTTATTTTTTATTTGAATTACAAGACAATGGTGATGTTTTGTGTCACAGAAAAGTTTCTGTTTATAAAAAAAAAACTGCGCATCACGTTCATTTACCAAAAGATTTTGTTAGAGATATGTATCCCCGTTTCAAGAGAAAGGATCCAATACCAAAGAAAAGGTTTACAACAAAATGGAAATCAAATCCAAAAATTTACATTTTTGAAGAAAATATGTTTTGCAGCCTGAATTTGAGAAAATTGCACCTCAAGCCACAATTGCCACACTCACTTCAAAATGAACATTTATCAGTCAGGAATATATTTCCTTACATGAATCCTTTGATTAATACAGGAAGAAAGAGATTTCTAGAACAGAAAAAGATAAGTCATTTTGATAATCATATTGGACAGTTAAAAAGAAAACAGTCTGTTAGAGACAGAATTGGACATGAACTATGGCAGAGAAAAAGGAAACTAATGAATGAAAAAGACAAACAGAGACATTCAATAAGAGAGAACAATCTGCAAGAAACAGGGGATGAAAGGAAAAAAGTAAAGTATGAAATAGACAAACAAGATGGTGGCCAAATGCAAGAAGATGAAAACTTAGGTTCAATACTGATGCATAAAACCATGAAAGAAAATTATCCATCAGCATTTTATGAAAAATTTTTTGGAATAATGGCACATAATAGTGAAAAGGGTTACCAGAAAAAGTCAAGTCCCAGTGTTGTATGTACAGATTCAAGGACAAAGAATGAGCAGAAGAAAAGAGATGCATTTGAACATTTGGAAAAAATGATTGAAGGTTTGGTATATAAGACAGTAAAAGCTCAACATGGAGAGGAAAACTTTGGTACTGTATGTGAAGATTTGTGTGCAAAGAATGAGGAAAGTGTAATGAAAAACAAGGATGAATATGCAAAAATTTTGGAAGATAGTTCACTTAAGCATAAAGAGGATCAACATGGAGAGGTTATTATTGATGATGATGATATAGATTTAAAGGCAATGTACAAACTGAAGGAAAAATTAAAGGCATGGTCAGCTCTTGCAACATATTTGAATAAAAATAATTGGTTGGTTCATGAAAGTTCTTCCTCTAGAATGGGACGGACATCATTGGTTCCTGATAATGTATTAGAATGTTCAAGAAACACACAGCAGCATATATGGGAGGACATTAATAAAACAGATTTAAGAATATATTATGATGAATTAAGTAAAATTGAAGAGAATACACTTAAGATGAAAGAAAGGCCTGTTCAAGGAAGTGATATTGCATGTGATAACCAGGAAATAATGGTGAAACAGCTTATGAGTGAAAGTGAGGAAGATGAATCATTGCATGAGTTGTGGTCATCAGATGAGTAAGGGGGGAAAAAAGTGGCTAAAGAAAAAGAAAAATTGGACAAAGTAAAGATTAATTTTGTTGGGTATAGGAACATGATTTTATTTGGATACAAGATAAATATAAAGCTTAGAAGCATTACATAAGTAATCTTCCCTTAATGTTACTTGTTTTGAAGGTGAAATGTTAGAAATGAAAGGAAAAGGCTTTGTAATAAAAGTGGGGAAAAAATATAACAAAAATTCTGCTCATTATAACAACAGTCAAGATATCCCAAAAAAAATTGTAGAAAAGACTTAAGAAACTGGTTGCATACAGAAGGATGCTTTACAGTAATATGGGTAAAATATTGATAAAGATGAGGAGAAAGAGTATAGATGTGCCATGTTGTTCAATCAAAAATGTAAAAGGAGACCTGTAACTTAAGAATGAGAAGAGGATGAAAATAAGAAAAGAAATTAAAATGATTATGTGAATACAAATGGGGAAGGAACATGGAAAAATTAAACAGCAAAACAACTTTGATTGGGTAAATGGACAATTCTTTTGTTCTTCCACATTGATGCTTTTGTTAGAAACTATAGCTGTCTAGTTTTTTATTTTTGTAATTATATATAAAAAAAAAATCTATTTGTATTTTACTTACCAGTTATGGATATTAGTTTAATTACTGGGATATATTGCTATCTCTGATGCCTGTTCCCACCTGGAACTCTCTCAAGGGGGTGGCCATGGTAATAGAATCTCCACAACTAGTGAACCCCTGTGTCTCTTCTTAGCCTTTAGTGTTTCATCCTTAACAGTCTATTGGCAGAGGGCAACAGTAGCACAGTGTTTGTTGAGGCTCCTACCCAAAGTTCCAACTGTCTACTTCTACCTAATGTTCTTACCTAGTACTTCTACCCATGTTTCTACCTAATGCTCCAGCCTAAATGTTCCAACCAACTACTTCTGTCTATTGCTCCTGCCATTTTGCCAAAATTCAGGGCTAGCTCACAGTGCTCACTGCAGGAAAATCTAGAGTTACAAAGGATGAGTTGTGTTAGTTGTTTTGTATGACAAGAGATTTTATGTTTGTAGACAGAATGCCAGTTGTCCACATGTGTATGAGGCAGAAAGAAAAGACAGCTATCTGGGTCAGGGGAATTCAACTTGACAGCCATTCAAGTGCTGGCTCACTATGCAGCTGTCAATACCCTCCTGATACTAAGGTAGGTAGTTCTGGTAATTTACTTCCCTGGTCGTTAGCTGCCTAACTACTTGGATTTATAGTTTGAAATGCTTTATGCTTCAGTTGGGCTGGTTAAGAGCTAACTTGGGTTAACTGCAAAAATTGTGAAATATTTTATTTACTACTGATTTTTTCTTTCATACTTTTCTCTTTTTTCTACATGAACACTCATAAAACTTCAGAGCAACTAATGCTGCTTTTCTTCTTTGTCTGTTCCTTTATGCCTAATGAGAGCATTTTCTCCATTAGTGGATTTCTAACCCTTGTGGTCACCTTGGCAGACTGAGGAGGAGAGTAGACTGCAGCACTTCAAATTTTCTCTGCATTCTTCTTTATGTTGCAGATGTAGATTTACCCAGGTTGTAAGCACACCCAGGCACTAATGCTCCCTTAATAGCATCAGTGCATCATAAGATTTTTTTAGTGTTGTTCCTAAGGTCAGAGAGGTTCCCTTCCATTTAACTGCTGCTTCTGGGCGAGAAGATGCAGCTGGGCATTTGGATGCCAGATTAACAAAAATAAACACAGTGGGATGCAGGAAAATCACATTAGCCTGTCTACCCATCTCAGCACAGTGGTTTCCAAGAAAATCACTTTACCATGCATACCCAAATTGCAGTAATAGCACTGATTCACACATAACAGTTGGTAACTGTGAGACTTTCCTGCTGGCAGGAATGTGGTGCACTCCACCCATGGCTCATGCTAACTCCAACCACTAACCCTCACCAAAGTTCTGGTGAACTTTCTACTGCAATGATGCTCCCTCACCAGCATCAGTGCATCATAAGATTTATAGCTTTGTTCCTAAGGTCAGAGAGGTTCTCTTCTGTTTAACTGCTGGTTCTAGGATAGGAGAAGAAGTTGCTAGTTGTTTGGATGCCATATGAACAAACAAACACAAAGAGGATTGCAGGAAAATCACATTAGCAAGTATACCCAAATCACACAAGTAGCACAGAGCCTTACACAATAGTGGTACCTATGAGACTATAACATGGCACACTACACCTTCCAAGCTCACTGAAGTTTTGGCCAACTTTGTACCGCACAGTAGTGGATTTTGATCACATTAAAAGAGGGACTGGTAGAAGTAGATTCCTCACATAATAGCAAAAACTCATTTAGTGATCCCACATAAAGTGAGGAATGGATGTATTTGATTAGAGGCAATATTATATTCATTCATTTCCACTTATATACAACATATAATTTTTCTATCAATTGGTATGATTAATGGATTACTTTTTATCATCTGTGCTGGCACAATACTTTGTGTTCATTGCTGAACGTGAAGAAAATGGAGAGCATCCAACTGCTTGCATAAAAAATCATTTTGGCAAAGCAAGGCATGTTCATGGGAGTAATGTAAAATGAGGTATTAGAGAAGTCATAAAAATAGAATATTGCAATGATTCTTGAATGAATTTATTACCAATGACCCAAAGAGAAAACTGAATGTCAAAAGAGAATTCATTTTATTTTCATTCATTTGACGGCTTATAAATGCACAGTATACTATGGGCAAAGAAAAGTTCACCTTAATATCACTTCAGATGGGCAGGAGGAACAAATGAGAGTGCTTTTCACGTACAGCAGTGAACAGGTAATTCGGATAAAGAAATTTTTTCTTGTTTTCATGCTTCTGTATTCATGAAAAGTGGTTATGAGTGCATGTTTCATAACTTCCTATGAATTTTCTAGTTTAATCAAAAGTACCTTTTCTTCCAATTTTTTTCGAAGATATTAGATCCTGATGCACTTCTAAATAATTTGAATGCCATCATATTTTTTAAGTCAGAATGCCATGTTTTTAGAAGTAACTAATTTTTAGTCCACAGTAACCATCCAACATCTGAGAAATATTACAAAAATTATCACTTTAAAAACTGATATGAAAGAAACATGACAGCAACATATGTAGGACACTAAAATTCTTAAAATAAAAAAGATGAATTATATTTTCTTATGGGCAAACAAAATTATAAAGTACGATTCCCAAAGAAACAAAAAATTTAGTTAAATAAATGTGAAAAAAATAGAAAATAATTTTTTAACAAGAGGAAAAACTAGTCACTGCATTCGAAATGCTTACAATAAACGAGATGGAGTCTTGAAAGGAACTGATCAGGAATTACATTCCCTACTCACATACATAATACTTTTGTGTAAACAACAACACATCATTTACATACCAAACCCTACAAAGGCACTACCAGTAAAATTTCTCACTACATAACCACCTGCATAGCAATCTACCAAAGCTAAGCTACTAATAAATGCAGTAAAAAAAATACCATACTGCAACATCTTAATGCATACATAAAATGCTGCTCAGTAAATTTTAAAAAAATATTCATAAAATTTTCTAAAAAATCTTTTTTATATAATTAGCTGATACAATGCAGGCTGACCGTTTTATGTGTGAAGCATGCTGGCTTGGTAACCATTAACAGTTAAGAGCCATTCAAATATAATATCCACAAATTTCTATCACTCAAGATGGTGCTACGCAGAAGTAACAAAACAAATGAAAATTGTTTTGTCACACACAAATATCACCCTAGGCTATTGATAATCTATATGGCTCTCTTATCTAATACAAAGTAGCAAAATAAAAACTTATAAGTGCTTGGAAAAATACTTGATGAAAAAATAGAATAATCATGTATCATATTCATTTTGATTACTGGATTTCTACATACTGAAAATGTAGAAGGAAAGTCTATTGTACTTCCTGTTTCTTTTACAAACAGAAAAACTAAGACACAATAAGTTGCTTTTTAATTTTTTGTAGTTACTTCTCATCAAGAAACATGTATAAAAATAGTTTTTTTTTCAATTCTCAAATGCCATTATATCCTATCCCAGTAGCTTTAAAAAGTGGTAAAAACATAATTTTCTACAAGGAAAACATATATATGTTTTCCATATATTGTTCACTGTAAATTATACAGTTAATTGAAATTTTAAATTAAACATTACCTTTATCCACTAAATGTTGTAATCAGTCTTCTTTCGCTTTGCATAATTTGAACAAGCATTTTCTGGACAATAAGTGGGGTTGAAAGATAAATTAACTTCATAAAATCATCTACTTGTCAGGCTCCTTCTGTTGGCCATACATGTTGTCAAGTTCACTTTGAAAGCGGGTTTTAATTGGAACCCTTTTGATTTTCAATGCTGCTGTAACCAGTCCTGATTCTGGAGTCCAAGGGTCAGAGGCAAGGAACAGAGCTGCTGGGAGATCCCATCGGCCAAGACCTTGCTTCTTTCCATGTGCTTGTAGCTCCTCAAGAACAGACTTTATAACTTTTGGATCACTGCAAAGCTCCTCCACTGTTGCATCTTCAAGATGGCCCAATCTGATTCCAACTTTTTTCAAGTAATCAGGAAGAGGAACAACTAAGGCTACTGCATTTTCAGCACCTGGGTATGCATAAACACAGATGCTGTCTACAAGACAATGAGTTTTAAGTTTGCTTTCTATGCTACCCAAAGATACATATTCACCATTTTTAAGCTTTACGAGATCAACCTTTCGGTCAATTACACGGAGTACACCAGTTTCATCCACCTCACCAATGTCTCCAGTTTTAAACCACCTAGCACCATCCTTATTGAAGAATACTTCATCAGTTTTTTCTGGCTGACGAAAGTATCCTTTGGACACCATGGGCCCACCTATGATAATTTCACCTCGAGGATTGGGCTTATCTGTTGATAAATAACCACCATCTTCCCAGTCATTTAAAGAGAGAAGTACACCATGATTGGGTGGGCCACAGTGTCCCGTGCGAATATCACTCGTGTTCATACTGCTGATACAAGCTGCTGTCTCTGTTGCTCCATAGCCAACCTGAACAGTGCATCCAAACAGTGCCCGAATCTTATTATGGGTGTCTGTGGATACTGGTGCCCCTCCTACCACCAACATGCGTAATTGTCCTCCAAGCTCCTCCTTTACCCTGTTGAAAATCAATGCATCCAGGACCTTACCAGCAAAAGAGGGGCCTGCTTGCTTCTGTTTGTATTTCAGGGCTTCACTGAATATTTTAGCTTTCAAATGACCCTGGTCTTCAATTGCTTTTGTGACTCCTTTGATTATTCTCTCCAGGATTAATGGTACAGCATTCATGCATGTGGGTTTAGCTGTTCTTGCATCACCACATGTGCCCTTCATAATTTTTGAACTACTGTTTATTAATGTAAATGGTGAAGAGTAAGCTATTGTGACATTCATTGCTATTAGTGCTGTTTCAGTTGCCAACTCCATTACATGTGCTAATGGAAGATAAGCAATGTAACGATCACCTAATCTCAAATCTGCTTGGATACAGTAAGCTGTAATTGATGAGAAAATATTTTCATGACTAAGTTCCACTCCTTTTGGACGGCTTGTTGATCCACTCGTATACATGATAATGGCTACATCACCAGCCTTTGGTGAAACTAATGGTGCAGTTCCATCATTTACTTCCAGTTCCAGTATGTCCTTGAAAGAAAATAGGGTTACTTCTTTTGGAACATCTGTAGTAGATCCAATACCTTCAAGCTGGTCTTCAATAACAATAATCTGGGTAACCAAAGAGCATTCTGGAACAATTTTAATAAGTCGAGGTAACAGATCATGGGAAGTAATGACTGTGTTAACCTCGGTCTCATTAACACACTCTCCAATACTTTCATTAGGGAGATTTGTGTAAAGTGTCACTACAGTCAAGTTGTTTCGCAAACAGCCCACAGCAGCCACATACCATTCAGCTCGTGTTTCAGCAAACACTGCTATGCGGTCCCCACTACCTAGTCCCAAGCTACGTATCCCATCACTGAAGTTTACAACCATTTCCTGAACTTCTTTATATGACATGTATGTGTAGTCTCCAAAACGTAACTTCTCAAGCTTTCTACCATTTTCAGTGGTTCGTTCTCGTGCTAAAAGTTTCCTAGTACCCATGCAAGGTGCTTCTCCATGTTTGTTAGCAGCATACTCGAGAATGGCTGGCACGGTGATGGCGTTCACTTCCTTCAAATTCTCTAAGAGGGTGTAGCCATGTTCATGGCCTTCTTCCCCCTTAATCCAATATCCACTGTCATTACGAATGCCTCCTCTCTCCACTCCCATGATGACCTGTCACAAATAAACAGAATACTAAAAGAAGGAGTATATAACTATACACACAATAACTGACAAATAACAGATATTGTTTAAGGCAAAAAAATAAAAGGAAAATCCTGTTGTTTAATGAAACTCCTATTAACTTTTTATCTTACTGATTTTAAATAATCCTAAGCATCCTGTTGAATGAGCTGCTATATATGCCACATTTTATAAGCTGTTCCCTGTGGGGTGGGGTATCACCAGGAATGGATGAAGGCGAGCAGTATGAATAAGTACATGTGTATATATGTATATGTATGTATATCTTGATATGTATATGTGCGTGTATGGGCATTTAAGTATATATATGTGTATATGAGTGGATGGGCCATTCTTCGTCTGTTTCCTGGCGCTATCTCACCAATGTAGGAAATAATGAATATATACATATATATATTTATCTTATATTCATTTTATCATACTTTGTCGCTGTCTCCCATGTTAGTGAGGTAACGCAAGGAAACAGAGGAAAGAGTGGCCCAACCCACCCATATACACGTCCACATGCACATATACATACCTATACATTTCAACATATACATAAATATACATACACACATATATACATATATATACACATGTACATAATTCATACTTGCTGCCTTTATTCATTCCAGTCGCCACCCACTCACACGTGAAATGACACCCCCCTCCCCCCACATGCGCACAAGGTAGCGCTAGGAAAAGACAACAAAGAACCACATTCGTTCACACTCTGTCTCTAGCTGTTATGGATAATGCACCGAAACCACAGCTCCCGTTCCA
>JAUTXX010530780.1:0-11013 GCA_032273605.1 Panulirus laevicauda | reverse complement strand
CTTCCTATTTTTGTTTGTCCCCAAAATATTAGGAGAATTTGAAGAGGAGAAAATATAATTTGTACTTTTTAAATTGTATCCACTAAATTATCCACAAATCTTATATTACATATAATCTTGTCTCATGTTTATAAAAATATAATAGTATATTACCCAATTTTTGCCTCCCTTTACAAACTAAAAAAATAAAAATCCTATCCTATACTACCTTCTTTTTAAACCAAACCAAACATGTAGCTTCGCTGAAGATCTTCCCAAAACGCAGAGGAAGCTACTAAATCGCTCTGTTGTAGACAGGGGCCGTCCAGAGGAATACTATTGTTCTCACAAAGGAGTATGAAGTGGTGGTCGGACCCATTACATATGCTCCCTCAGTGTCGGCAGAGCTGGTTTTACTTTACTTCATTAAAAACTAACCTATCGGGCTACTTACGTCGTTTACATGCATGCACTTTGCATCTTTCCCAATGATATTTATATATTGCTATATAACTCATTCTCTTTCTCATCCTTATTTTATTCTAAACACGTAAATAAGAGAAGGAGAGTCCATTGGCCCTATTCATTTCATGGTATCCTGTCATACAGAATTTTCCAGTTCCCGTATGTGTCTGCTGACGAGAGGATGGATTAGGAAGTACGGGTGCCATTTGCCAAATCCCTTGTCTTTTCAGTTGATCAGCCATCAATTAGTCTGGGTAATGCACAGTAAACCGCTGCGTCACAATTTTAGTGTGTGGCTGCGGGCAAGTCACTTGGGCCGTTGTGATATGTGTTTCATTCCCTACATCGCTAAATTGTCACATGCTGCCTAGTCAAGGCGGCGGCGTGAGTCTCAACTCATTCGTGAGAGCTGACACCACCGAGGAAGGCTTTACGGTCAGCAAACCAAGAAGAAGACTAAGCTCATGGGACCATAAAGAGCATAGCTTTGTGTCATCGGCCAGGACTGACTTTGTGAGAGAACTTTCATCTGAACTGCAGACGGGTCAGCCGACCCCTAAGCCACTTAACGCGTCCGTTACTTCCCTGCGAATTTGGTGGGAGTGAACCATCTGGTCAATGTGTTCGCCAGTGCAATCGGCCGTCGCCAAGCCCACTCCACCGTCGCCAGTACACACAATCGGTACATTTTTATCCCCTAATACTCTATTTCTAATATTTCTAAACCTCTCCCCCCTCTCTTTTGATATTCTAGTTTTCTCCTGACCTTGACGTGACTTTAAGGGACGATTGAAACTTTCAAGACGAAATAGTGACGTAAAAATATTGCAAACATCTTCACTAGAGAATAATATGTCATTGTTCATCTTTCCTACCACTGATATGTGCATTACGGAATCCAATAATGACTTTGATTTAACATCCCCTACAAATGTCATCTTAACTACCGAATGTTAGAGTGGTTGATTCAGTATTCCCAAGTACTCACATCTTCACTATGGACTGATAGAATGATTCTGATTCAGCATTTCCTACTATGGACATCTTCATTCTGGGATGATAGAATGTTTTTGATTCATCATTCCCTTCTGTGGAAGTCTTCACTATGGGATGATTGAATGTTTCTGATTCAGTATTTCTGATTACAGACATCTTCGCTATGGAATGATAGAATGATTGTGATTCAGCATTCCCTACTATGGACATCATTAAAGACATGACTGTTTTCTCCTGTCCGTAGTAACCTGTCCTTACCGTCCAGATAACTTAACTATCCTCTCCTATTAACTTCACACATTTTATCCCTTGATACTCTATTTCTAATATTTCTAAACCCCTCTCCTCTTTCTCTTAATATTTCAGTTTTATTCTGCCTTGACGCGACTTTAAGGAAAGATTGAAACCTTCAAGACATAGGAGAGAACGAAAATATTGCAAACGTCTTCACTAGATAATAATATGTCATTGTTCTCCTTTACTATCCCTGATATCTGCATTACGGAATCTAATAATGTCTTGATTGAACATTTATAAATGTCATCTTCAATACGGAATGGTAGAATGGTTCTGATTCAGTATTCCCAACTTCTCACATCTTCACTATGGAATGATAGAATGATTCTGATTCAGCATTCCCATCTATGGACATCATCACTATGGGATGATTGAATGTTTCTGATTCAGTATTTCTGATTACAGACATCTTCACTAGGGAATGATAGAATGATTGTGATTCAGCATTCGCTACTATGGACATCATTAAAGACATGACTGTTTTCTCCTGTCCGCAGTAACCTGTCCTTACTGTCCAGATAACTTAACTATCCTCTCCTATTAACTTCACACATTTTATCCCGTAATACTCTATTTCTAATATTTCTAAACCCTTCCCCGCTTTCATTTAATATTTTAGATTTATTCTGCCTTGACGTGACTTTAAGGAAAGATTGAAACCCTCAAGACAAAGGAGAGAACGAAAACATTGCAAACATCTTCACTAGATAATGATATGTCATTGTTCTCCTTTCCTACCCCTGATATCTGCATTACGGATTCCAATGATGTGTTTGATTGAACATCTTCTACAAATGTCATCTTCACTACGGAATGGTAGAATGGTTCTGATTCAGTATTCCCAACTTCTCACATCTTCACTATGGGATGATAGATGTTTGATTCGTCATTCCCTTCTATGGACATCATCACTATGGGATGATTGAATGTTTCTGATTAAGTATTTCTGATTACAGACATCTTCGCTACGGAATGATAGAATGATTGTGATTCAGCATTCCCTACTATGGACATCATTAAAGACATGACTGTTTTCTCCTGTCCGCAGTAACCTGTCCTTACCGTCCAGATAACTATTAACTTTACACTGGATAAAGAATTCCGTCTTTTCTATTTTTTTTTTGTCCATATCTCGGTAAGACCGTTTGATATAGAGGATGACAGGTGATGACTTAGGTAAAAGTAAATAATGGGTTCCAGAAGAATAAATATCGTGGAATCTTTGGGCGGCAGGAGAGGTTTAAAGCGATCTAGTGACGAGCTGAGTGATGAAAGTTCTCTTGGTGATTCTTTCTCTATGGACAGTGATTCTAAGGAAGTAGTGAGTTCCAGAAGTAAGAACATCTCTCAGGATTCCTTTAGGTCCTCTGGGTCTTCTTTCTCTGGGGACACCGATTCCGAGAAAGTAAAAGAATTGAAGCGAGCGTTATCTGCTGCAGATAGTCGTTCTAAGAAAAGATAGAAGACATCCAATGACTCTAATAGCTCTTCTGGGGAGACAGATTCTAAAACAGTAAAGAGAGGATTGAAGCGGGCCTTAGTTGCTGATAACAGTGGTTCGAAAAGAAAGAAGACATCCATGGATTCTTATAGCTCCTCTGAGTCTTTCTCTACGAACAAAGATGGTGGCAAAAAATTTGATAAGATTATGAAGAAATTATTAGCCGCGAAGAATAAAAGTCCCAGAGGAGAGAAATCGTCGAAGGATTCTTGGAGCTCCCTTGGGTCTTTCTCTGGGGAATCAGCTTCCAAGAAATCAAAGTGCGGATTGAAGCGATCGTTATCTGCCGATAACAGTAGTAGTAAACGAATGAAAATCCCCCATGATTCTTTGAGCCTACGTGAGTCTTTATCTGAAGACAACGCTGATCCACAGGAAGTAATAAGGGATGGAAAGGGATCGTCATCTTGCAGCTCTCTTGGGTCTTTCTCTGGGGAATCAGCTTCCTAGAAATCAAAGTGCGGATTGAAGCGATCGTTAGCTGCCGATAACAGTAGTTCTAAACGAATGAAAATCTCCCATGATTCTTTGAGCCTACGTGAGTCTTTATCTAGAGACAACGCTGATCCACAGGAAGTAATAAGGGATGGAAAGGTGAAGGCTGAGAAAGATTTCGGTGAGGCCTCTTCCAGATCTGCTGATGAAGAGTCGTCTGCATCGTCTGGTTGGTCTGACAGGTCTTTGTTGGAGGGTTCAGAGGAAACCAGTCCATGCAACGACAAGGTATTCTCAATAGCCAATTTCAGAGTGAAAAGATTCTTAAGGCCAACAAGGCGGGTCTTCGCTAGGCTTGAAAATCAAGTATAGACCTTTGGATTGTTAGGCAAGTATAAACAAGGAAGACAGACGGGCAATGCACAGGAGACCCGGCGTATCCCCGTGCGGATGGACAGAAGCCCTAGGCCATGTGAGGGTGAGTTAAGAAAGGTGCCCGAGCTTGTGACTGACATCATATTGAAAGAGAGATATTTGGGCCAGAATGCCGTCGATAGTTACAACCGGTTCCTCTCAGACGTTGTCTTCGGAGGGTATGATTACGAGTTCAATCTGCAAAACAATATAGGGTACCATTAAATCATCCTGAAGGATGTAGCCCCCGAACCTCTCACCGTCACCATTGAGCAATGTCGGGCTCAGGAAGATTCCTACGTGTTGCCTTTAAGTGTTCAGGCCTCTTACCGGGTGTCCCGTGGCACCCAAGTATTGAGAGAATTCTCACGCAGAATTTTTATGGCTGAAGTGCCTCTCATGGTGGGGTCAGCAATGTGCCCAACATCCAAGAGCGAAAGAGAGAGAGAGAGAGCCATAATGGAGAAAATGGAAGGTGGTGGATACTTTATCATCGACGGTCAAGAGAAATGTATTCCATTCAGAAACGTCGTCCGTAAGAACACTCCTTTGGTCATCAAATGCACCGGATGTCATGCAATACATTATAGGGCAAAATGTATGGTGATGTGCACAAGTCCATCTGGTTCAAACTACACGAATACCTTGTTCCTGACAAAAGGAGATACCGTAGAGATGAACATAATTTCGGGTAAGCACAGTGTTTAAGTGCCTCTGCATGTCGTGCTAACTCTTTGCCAGCCAGACGTACCTCCTCTGCGTGCTTGTAAAGATAGAAGGAGAGAAAAGGAAGATGAGTCATGTCCAGGAGAGGAAGGCGTAGGATGCAGCTTAGGCCAGTGGTTGCGTATGATTTTCAGAAGGATGAGTAGCAGAAAAGCAGATTGCGGTATGGATGCGGATGGAGACGAGTCTTTCAGTGAGGTCGAAGAAGAAGAAGAAGAAAATGAAAGTGACGCTGAAGGATCGGAAACAGAAGGTTCCTATAGTAATGTCACGCTGTCTAGGGCATCATATCAGCTCTGGACACAGGTTAAGAGGAGGATAAGAAAGACTCGGTGGAAGAATGCACGTAGGAAAGTGGTGAGGCGCATGGCGAAGGAAACTGTACAAAGTGAATACCATCGATTGCAGAAGAAGAGGCTGAAGGACTTGCGCCGGCTGATGCTACAGGGATGTGAGGACATAAACGTAGCAAAGGCCACAGTTAAGAGCATCCTTCAACAAAAGAAGAAATCTGAAGCCGCAAGTACACTGTAGATGAAGCTGAAGCATGGTTAGTGGATTTACACTGATTTGAACAGTCTCCTTCAAACGGTTTTGCTGCCACATGTGCGTGGCGGCCTGTAACTGAAGAGCTACTATCTGGCCTACATGGTCAATCAGCTCCTGTTAACCATTTGTGGCAGACGAGAATACGATGATCTGTACGATATAGGCAACCGACAGCTCTTAACCGCCGGCGCTTTCATGACACAACTTTATAGGATGACTCTAAACTCCGTCTTCCATAGCGCTTCTCAGCTCATGAGCGAGGAATATGTTGATCCTAGAAATGAGTTGCCGGAAGATAGAATCGGTTTTCCCAGACCGACATCTGTTAAAGAGCTATATAGAAGTATTTACGGGGACGAAATTACTGAAGAGGATCCTGAGATTGAAAGAGGTAGGCTGTTATAGGAAACAAAGCGAACGCAGGAGTTACGGGAGTTGATGAATATATTCAAGTTCTAGGAAGACGTCGTTAGGGATCCAATGTTAGATGCCTTGAAGACAGGCTCTTGGCCAACGAAAATGACCGGTGTGTCGTAGTGTCTCGAGAGGTACAACTTCCTTCTTTACCTGTCTCAGTTGCAGAAAGTTAATAGTGAAGATAAATTGTTGGACGTCGACGGTGTGAGACCTACTGGCGTACATCAGAGCTGCAAAGGTTACCTGTGTTAGATGGAGACGCCAGACAACGACAAGGCAGGGCTGAATGAAAACCTCACCCTCGGTGCTGTGGTGACACAAGGTGAAGATCCTGAGGCCGTTAGGGATTTCCTGAAAGAACTGGGCGTCGAACTCTTTGATCCTGAAGAGTGTCCAAAATTCGACGAGCTTGGCAAGATATTTCTGGATGGATAGTGGGTTGGGAATGCATTGGAAGACGTGGGGAAGGTGGCGCAAGCACTGGTGGAGTGGCGCCGTGGGAGATGCTTGCACGTAGGCATCAGCAAAAGGGGGTACGATCTCCACATTCAGTGCGAGCCAGGCCGGGTCATGCGTCCGCTGCTGATTGTTAAAGATAAGCAACTTAATCTGACGAAGGAAGATTACGAAAAAGTGTCCCGTAACGAATATACCATTAGAGATTTGTGGCGTAAGGGAATTATTGATTACCTCGATCCTCACGAGATCAGTGAGGCCTTCATCGCCAGCACCTTTGAGGACATAGGAGAGCGTACCCAGTACTGCGAACTGCTTACCACCTTACTTTTGGGAGTGTCTACAGCAGTTCAACCAGCATTTAATTCGAATGATATGACTAAAGTCCTGCAAACGTGCAAAACTGAGAAGCAGGCAATGGGCTTTAACGTAAAAAAGCAGCAGTTGTTTAACCGTAGTGAGTATTGTGTGCTGAAGGATCCAGAAATACCGTTGGTTTACCCAAAGAGGCAGGAGCATTTCTCTAACTCCCGCCTCATGTACAGTGGTCAGGTGGCACTGACGGCCATTCATCCAGTAGATGGGTTCTGCCAGGAAAGCGGTATCGTTTTGAGCCAGAGAGCCGTAGATAGGAGTCTGTTTACAAGTATTCATACTCATGTTTATAGGAAATACGAACCGCGATTCAAAGAGTATGACATGTAGCCTCCTCGTGAAGGCACGTTCTTGGGATCTGGAGACGTGGTAATCAGGTGTCGGGATCCAGCACAGAGTGTGATTATTCCCGATGGATTAAGACCAGCAAAGGTGGTTGGAACGACCTGCTCTTTCATGGCAGACGGTCGGTATATGGTGGAGGTCAGGTTGGAGATCATACAGAAACCCGAGGTGGGAGATAAGTTTTGCAGCATTTGTTGTCAGAAGAGCGTCGTCTGTGACATTCTGCCCGATGACGAGATTCCCAGATTGGAGAGCGGAGACATACCCGACATTTTCATAGGCTCAAATGACCTCCTCAGCCGTAAAACGGTCGGCTATGAAGCCGAACTGCTACTGGGAAAGATGGCCATGGAGAAAGTTATCTCGGTCGACGGGGAAAAAGAGTGTGAGTGGTCACTTGAAAGAGTATTGAATGCACTGTTGGCGGCAGGAGTGAAGTAGTAGGTGTAGACGTTGTATTTCCCTGATGGCTCTAAAATTGAAAACGTTCTTTGTGGGCCAGTCTACTACCAAAGGCTTAAACACTTGTCTGGACCAAAATGCAACGCTCGTGGCTTTGACGGTGCCACGGAGGAGACTACGGGTCAGCCAACGGCCGGGTTAGCATAGGGTGGTGGCCTACGTCTTGGTGAAATGGAAGTCTCGTCTGTAGCGTCTCTCTCTGCCGCTAAAGTCTTAGAAAATGCTTTGACAGACTCCAGCGATGGTCACCTCGTCCCTTATTGTAAGAGATGCCACATAAACGCGTTAGAAATCGCATAAGAAGAGTTCTGTAGAAATTGCTTGCAAGGGGATACAATTTCCAAGTAGGAGACCCAAGGCAGCCATTGCGTTGATTAGGAGAAGTATGAGATTTTCATGGACTTTTCTAAACCTTGCAAAGAGGAATATTATTCCGAAGAAGATAACGTCTCTCTAGAGTCTAATGACAGCCTCAGCGTCGAGTCTTGCAACACATCTCCGTAGGAAATAGACGTTATAGCGCAATGGGTGAACTCTGAACCTGATTTTGTATTTCCAGGCAGTAGAGGAGAACGTGAGAAGTGGCTTCTAATGAACGACCTTCATTTGCATGATAGGAAACCAGTGTCGAAGACTATGCATTATCCTGAGTGAGTATGTTTGTCTGACGGATCAAGTACGAGCTCAGGGTGATACTGATTGAGGCCGTGTCCGACGCTTTTGATCATTGTATCGTAGAATTGTTCCTTAGGATAGTCAGTTGCCACGTGTCTTTTTTAAGACATTGTGACTCGCTATGTTTGGTAGAATTAGGAATAAGTCAGACCAAGTTGCACTGTGAGATCCCCACATCTCTCCCAGATTGATTAATTGGATATTTGTTATTTATGATTTCAAGTCTTCTACTTAAATTTTCCTCCATTGATGTCTGAAACTATACCGTATTTAGATTTTGTGTTACAACTACAGTTGATTGGTGGCTAGTTTGTCTGAATGAAATTCCATCAGTCTCATTAAGGCTACGGTTGTCTAGTTCGAGTCTCATACTCGCTGAAGTAATATCTGGTGTTCCATGAAGTACTTCGCAAACTGAGAATTGGTCCAAAGTTAGTGGCGTATTTAGGGTAGGGCAGGTATCCTGGGCGCCACTTGAAGGTGGGCGCCACTCAACAGGTTTGTTTTTAGACATATGGTTCCCTGATTGACATTTTTAACGGTTTGGTTTTGTGAGATAAAAAAGAAACTCTCCTACTTTTCAACTATAGTAATATTTTGCTATCAGTTGCATTACCGCTTCTACTGTAGAATATTTATCAAATACATCTATAACTTAGTCGATAGGATTTTATATAGATTTAAGCTTGGCCTAACTCTTGAACAGGTGATAATTGCAGTGTAATATATTTTTGTATACATCCACTGTATGTACATTTTTATTCAAGCCAGGGCGCAATTTCAGTGCTTGTCATAGGTGCTATTTCCCTTAGATACGCCCTTGTGCAAATTAATTGAATTTGGATAAAGTTTTTATAATGCTTCAGTTATAGTATGATATTGAATGATTTTTTTATAGCATATATCAATTCTCGGTGATATTGGGAAATAGCGATGGATTGATGTGAGTAGTGATCGTCTTTAGTGAGGGGTGAATACTTGAGGGTGTCCTTAAAAGAGACTAGAAAGGATGGATACATATATCCTCGTTTTCTGTAATTCTCAGCGTACACTTTTTGAATTGTGCCTCCAGTAGGTACTATTATATTTTGAATCATTTTTGGCAGAGATATACCGACTCAATACCTTCTCTTACAGGTATGAGCCCAACTGGTTGAACGAGAAGTTCAACAGGCCTGGCATCGGAATCTGACAAATAGTTGCACTCATGTACTCGCTAGCATCATGTGTAATGCACCGGAACAATATTGATTGACGCTTACCTTTGAATATCACATTGGGGAGCAGATCTTTCTCCTGGATCTATACAAAGCAGGTAATACTTTCACGTCTCGATTAGGTCAATGTTTAAAGAAGAAAAATTGCTTAATGATGAGCGGAAGCCATGGTTGTTGTAGGGAGAGAGAAGAGGGATAACATTAGCATTGTTGGTAAAAACAACACGAAAACCTGAAATAATTATTTGTCAGTAAAGGCGACAGTCACAGTCAAGGACGGTGATTCCTGATCTTGTGAACGAGCTGGTGATGGTAATTAAGGGTAATGCCATTCGCATCCGCTTGTTGGTGCTATAGTTGTCGACAATTACCTCGCTCATGCTATCTGAACAGGGCATTTGTATCTGTGGAGGACAGTTTACAAAAAACTCGGTGTCGTAGATGTTAATGGCATCATAATTATAGGGTTACTGTTATGATTATAATTTTGAGTACGACACTTGAGCACGACGGTACGACCCTTGGGTATGATGATCTCGCCTGTGACCTGATTCATACGGTTTGGACATCTTACCGTCGTGCTCTAGGGTCGTACTATTGTGCTCGAGGTTTGAATGGACGTGCTCATAGGGGTAATTTCCCCTCCTCTACTACCCACCACTACCACTCATTACATCAGTCTACGATGAAAATGTTTGTACCAAAGTATTCATCAGAATCTTTTCAAAGGTTTGTGAGGTTCGACTCAAGAATTCGTCAGATTCGATTCAAACAAGGGTTCATCAAGTTCGGATTAAAGGCTCGTACAGTTTGACTCAAGTTTTCGGGCAGGTTTGGTTTACAGGCTCGTCGAAGTCGATTTCAGAGTTATTAGATTCGACTCAAAAGGTTTCTTCATCTTCAGCTCAAGAGTTCTTATGTTCGATATGAGGTCTGACGAGTCTCGAAGTTAAGGTTAGTTCTGCTCTGGTACTTCGTCTGTTTATGTCTTGAGTGTCGTCTTCCTCAGCCTGAGGGCTCATTTGCTTCACTTTACTGCCTCCTCCTCAGCAGTAGCTTGGTAATTTAAAAGTTTCGAACTCAGATTCGTATTTTCACTGTAACGATTCACCATTTGTCTCGATTTCGGGTTTACCAATCTTGAATTTTACTCTCTCACTAGAGAGAATTATGTTTAATTTTTTTTTTTTAACCTTCAATACCCCGAGGTATTTCAAGGTGTCGATATTTTCATGTTCAATTCGTATCACAACTGGTTTAAGGGTTAAGCTACCTCACGTTTGTTTTAGTTAGCTTCAGTTTTGCAAGTTTCCATCCTGCCAGGCTTGCCTCAAGCCTCGGACCACTGCCCTGTCCCCGACGTCTGGGGCCATGAGCGGCTGTGGTGGGGGCGTCCCGTGTGTGTGTGTGTGTGTGTGTGTTTGTGTCGTCGTCAGGTGGGGCCTCAGACCGACCGGTCTCGGGGCCTCGTAAAGCAGGTCTCAGAAGCCTCGTCCGTCTCGTGGATGAACGGAGGACAGGGATGGGGAGGGGTCGCCAGCACCGTGATGAGGACGGCTGCGGGTTTATGATAATGCTGCTTCTTGGCTGTAGGGGCAGGGGTGACGGGTGGTCGGAGGAGGAGGTGGACTGGGCAGACTGGAGAGGGAAAGTGGGAGGGCTGGAGAGAGAGAGAGAGAGACTCAACGAACGGGGAGAATGGAG
>JAUTXX010530769.1:0-10655 GCA_032273605.1 Panulirus laevicauda | reverse complement strand
GTGGTGTGTGAGAGAGAGAGAGAGAGAGAGAGAGAGAGAGAGAGAGAGAGAGAGAGAGAGAGAGAGAGTCCCATCATGGTCCTCATACTCTTCTGTCATTAGTATTTGCGTGCATAACCTCTATCATTCACACAAGACGAAGGACATGATTTACTTGAGTCATTCTTTCTCACAGAACGTCTGTATACGTGGTTTCTCTTCACAAGTCGACTCTATTTACTTAATGTTCAAAAAAAAATTTCTTACTTTTGCCTCACTGAAATCTGTCACAATGTAGCTCACGTGTCACTGGAGCAACGTACGCAAGTATCAAAGCCTATTACTTTCAATGTTTTTCTCTGGATATTGACGACAGACCACAGTAAAGTTGTCAAATGTTGCTAGATAGTGTGCAAAGTGAAAACCAAAGAAATTCATAAGAAAAGATAAATTATTTACGATCCCAATCAAGTATGATGAGTCACAAACAGTTGGTATTATGAGATCAGTCTAACTTTATGTACACAAAAATTACATCATGGAAAAAGAAAAAAATAAAGCGCCTGCATCCAGAGGAGGCAGTTGTCCCTCGCTCTATCTCTGCTGAATCCCTACCTCCTCCCTCCTCCCATAATTTCAAATCACCACACATTAAACGGCCGAGAGCTGCGGTTTACCCACCCCTGGACCGTAGAGACAATATATTTTTTTTCTTTATGCTAGATGATACGGTTAGGGCAACAGAATGCTCTTAGCAGTAACACAAGACCTGTCGCTTCGTTGAATTTCGATACTGGAATGCATAGAAAAGTTACTTACTCCAAAGCTCACTAGAGGAAGCCCTTCTGCCCACCAAGAATGGAGAGTCTTTCAAAGATTCACAAATCCAACATAAGAATGAGGCCTACAACCTCTGGAATGGGAGAGCTCGCCACACAGGTTGGCCAAGCCACTCTCGTCCACACTTGGATCAATAACTGCCGTACATTTGAAAAACTTTACTGATTTGAGAATAAAGGTCAGGGGACGTAAATTTCAGCGCGAAGACAATAAACTTTGATTTTAAATGATTTTCCCCAAACGTTTAAAAGAAGGAGCAATTCAAGCGGTAAGATGAGCAATAGAAAACGTTGAGGACGTTGATCTATCAGTGACGAAAGGAGGACAATAACACTGGTTTCGTTATGCGTAAGGTTTGGCGCTTTGACGTTCAAAGGTGAGGAATACAGGCAGTACAGATGCCTGGCCGTGGGCTCACCGCTAAGCGCCGTGATGGCCTGTCTCCATATGGAAGCCCTGGAAACGGACAGGTTCTTCAGAATAATGGAAAAGAGGTTATCCTGGTATAGATGTGTTGACGACGTAGTGGTCGTGGTTCCTATAGTATGAACTTTGAGAATAAACTGAGAATGCCTGATAATGTGGTTGAAAACATACATTAAGCACTCAGTTTATAAGAAGCTCATTAACAACGATGACTGTCCATTACTTCTTTACACATAGTGGGAGAACTAAGACAAGCGTGGCGATCAGATTCTTTTAAAAAAAAAGTATCGAGTATCCAACCATGCAGCCAAGAATGTTTAGATGCTGAACTGAGATATATTACGGAGGCGTTTAAGAAGTTATGTTATCGCGAAAGTTTGATCGCTGAACTAAAGAAAGCTATCGGATTATCAAGGAGACGTGGACATACAGAAGAAAACGGTGTGTAGAAAGAGGAGTCCATAATTTGGTTGAAAATCGCAAATTTATCAGGAAAAGAGATCGGCAATATGGTAAAAGCAAAACAGGTAAAGCTAGTAGCAATAATTCGCTTTGATATAAAGTCATCAGCTTTGATGTGAGTTTCCTGTTCACCACAAGTTCTCTGTTCACCAAAGTCCCCATTGAAGCATCCATCACATACTTCATGAGAAAATTACTCGATCGTAGTCTCAACTTGCCCCTGCCCATAAAAACTTTCGCTGACTAAACAGAACTTTATGCTTTCAAAAATGTTTTCTAAGATGCTGCGGGTAAATTTTTTCGACATGAATTTGGTGTAGGCATGGGATATCCCTTTAGTCCCATTCTCAATAACTTATTTATGGAATACATTGAGACTGAGATCGTAACTTCTGTCTGTATCCGTCCTAAAATTTAGCTTAGATACGTTGATGATATGTGGTCCTTATGGCCATTTTCCAAGATTGTGGTGTTTTCTTTGATGATTCAAACAACATTCTCCACACCACTAAGTTTAAGATTGAATGGGAACAAGAAGGCAAACTGTCGTTTCTTCATGTGATGATAACTAAGGAATCTGATCACTTATCCTTCAAAATCTACAAGAAGTCTTCCAGTGCTTAGAGTTATATTCATGATTTTTCAGTACATGATCATTTTATAAAAATGTCTGTAGTTATGTCGATATCTTAAAGAACATTACGTATATGTGATCCCACGAGTCTAGAAGATGGCTGCAACCGTATAAGATATATTTCCAGGCATTTATGCTATCCCTAGTGGTTTATGAACAAGGCTAACTGGAGAACTAGGACGAAATCTTATACAGCTAGTAAAAACAATTTAGAAAAGGATGATATCTCTAAATGTTTGGTGTTGCCCTATTCACATGATTTGGCTAATGTAAGACAGTTACAAAATAAATGTTTACATGTTGCCATCCAATATAACAACACTATCAGCAAGAAATTCATCAAAAATAGGCCAAGCATCAGAAAACTGGAAGTGTGTACGCTGTTACATGTAAGTCATGTAAGGATGTATATATTGGCCAGACAGGTAAAACAGAAACTGAAAGATGATATTGGTACAGTCAATCAGTACTCAGGGGTGACCATAGTAATGCGGTTGCTATGCACTGCCTGGAAAATGACCACCCTATAAACCTTAACAACCCAGTCACGTTGTTTTCTTCACCGGATAATGCTACTCAAATGGCACATCCCATCATTAACCAAATCATTATTAAGAAACTATCAGGACAGCATACCATAAAGAAGTTAGTTGAACACACATATTGCTTTCCAGGTCAACAATCACTTCCCTTCATTGCACCTAACACTCTGTAACCACTAGCAACTATACCCCCGCTACCTGCAACGGTAGGTCATACAAAATATGAATTTCTGCTCTGTCATGGCGTCAAGAAGTTCTACAGGTCTGTGTGTTTGTGCTGGGTGTTGAAAATTTGTTACTATATACGCGTGAAGAGGCGAATTTCTTTCGTGAAATATTTAGTTTACGGTAGACTGTAAAGTTTCAACAACTATCGGGCTCCTACAGAAGTGTAATCATCTCTTCATGAAATCAACATAGACTACAGCAATTGTCATATTTCACACACACACACACACACACACACACACACACACACACACACACACACACACACACACACAACTTTTATTTCCATACATCTCTCTTACCATTTCATTACTTATTCGATCAAACCACCTCTCACCACAAATTGTCCTCAACATTTCATTTCCAACACATCCACCCTCCTCCGTACAACCCTATCTATAGCCCCTGCCTCGCAGCCATATGATACTATTGGAACTACCATTCCTTCAAACATACCAATTTTTGCTCTCCGAGATAACGTTCTCTCTTTTCACACATTCTTCATCGCTCCCAGAACCTTCGTCCACTCCCCTATCCTGACACTTATTTCCGCTTCCCTGGTTCCATTCACTGCCAGTTCCACTCCCAGACATCTACTACACTTCCTCCAGTTTTTCTCTATTCAAAATTACATCCCAGTTAACTTGTCCCTCAACCCTACTGAGCCTAATAACCTTGCTCTTATTCACATTTACTCTCAACTTTCTCCTTCTACATACTCACTCACCAACTTAAGCAGTGTCTGACTCGAATCACCCACGAGTGCTGAATCATCGGCGAACAACAACTGACTTACTTCCCAGGCCCTCTCATCCCCAACAGATCGCATACTTGCGCCATTCTCTAAAACTCTTACATTTACCTCCCTCACCACCCCATCCTTGAACAGATTAAACAACTATGGGGATATCACTCACCCTTGTCGCAGACCAAACTTCACTAGGAACCAATCACTCCCCTCCCTTCCTACTCCTACACATGTTTTACACTGTTGATAAAAACACCTGATCCACACATCCTCTACCACTTCTCAAACCACACTGCTCCTCCCCAGTCTGATGCTCTGTACACATCTTCACTCTTTCAATCAATACCCTTTCATACAATATTCCAAGCATACTCAACAAACTTATGCCTTTGTAATTTGAACACTTACCTTTAACCCCTTTCCCTTTGTACAGTGATAGTATACATTCATTTCGCCAATCCTCAGACACTACACCATCATCCATACATATGCTAAAAATCCTTACCAAGCAATCAACAGCATAGTCACCCCCTTTTTAAATAATCAATACCATCCAATCCAGCCGCCTTGCTGGTTTTCGTCTTCAACAAAGCTTTCATCACCTCTTCTCCCTTTACCAAACCACTCTCCCTCACTCTCTCACTTCGCTCACCACCCCGACCAAATCACCATACATCAGCCACTATCATCAAACACATTCAACAAACCTTCAAAGTACTGCCTATTATCACTTCACTCATTGCCCCCTTCACTGATTTCCTCATTTGTTGTCTTACGCACGTTATTTACCTCTTTCCAAAGCATCTTTTTATTCTCCCTAAAGTTTAATGATACTCTCTCATCCCAACTCTCATTTGCTCTCTTTTTCAACCTCTACACCTTCCTCTTGACTTCCTGCCGCCTTCTCTTATAGATCTTTATCACTCCCAACCTTACTTCTTCATCCCACCTCTCACTAATCCTTCTGATCTGCCCACCTCCTACCTTTTGCATGCCATATCCATCTCTTGCTAACCAACACTGCTTCCCTAAATACATCACATTCCTCAACCACGCCCCTCACTTCATTTGCTCTCACCTTTTGCCATTCTGCTTTGAATCCCTCCCAGTAATTCTTATTTCTTCTGGAGTCTCCTTTTCAAGCTCACTTACTGTCACCACTCTTTTCTCTCCGACAGTACTGCCTCTTTTTCGAAAACCTCTACAAATCTTTGTCCTCGCCTCCACAAGATAGTGATCAGGCATCCTATTAGCTACCCCTCTCAGCACATTTGAATCCATAAGTCTCTCTTTTACACGACTATTAATTGATACGTAATGTACTAATGCCCATTACCCATCTGTGCTATTCCATACGTATACTTATGTATATCTCTCATTTTAATCAAAGTATTCCCAACCAACAGTCTTTTTTCAGCACAAATCCACAAGCTCTTTACCATTTACATCCATAACACTGAATACCTAATGTACACCAATTATACTTTCAACTGCCACATTACTTATCTTTGCATTTAAGTCACCCATCACTATAATCCGGTCTCGTGCATCAAGGCTCCTAACACTCACTCAGCTACTCCCAAAACACTTGCCTCTCATGATCTTTCTTCTCATGACAAGGTGCATAGGCACCATTATTCACCCATCTCTCTCCATCCAGTTTCAGTTTTACCCACACCAATCTAGTATTTACTTTCTTGCATTCTATTTCATACTCCCACAACTCCTGCTTCAGGAGTAATGCTACACCTTCCTTAGATATTGAGATGGAACTATATTGGATGTACTTTTGTTACATTGTAAAAATTATATGTTTTCCCTTTTACATATTTTTTGATGGTTTTACTGTAAATAGTTACATGCATAATGCTCAGAGAGAGGTTTAGTAAATCTCATCACTTGAGGAAGCCAACTTAATGAAGCAGCAGTATCACAGTTTCATGTCTTTTGCAGATCCTCAATCCTATGGCCACCATTGGGACAGTTGGTTTGGGCCATCAGGCCGTAATGAGACAGCACCAGAAACTGACTTGGATGTAATACTGAAGCAAGTCCTCAATTCTAGAGCTGCCAAGTCTGTTACAGCTCTGAACCCCAAGGTTTATGAAAACATGACATCACTCAGAAAGAAAGCAGAGGTTAGTGTAGAAAAGAATTTATTTCAGTATATTTTAAAGATAAATTTCTTAATTATACCAAAAATCTGTACTGAGATTAGCTTGTAAATAAGATTCTATACTAGGGAATATCCTATAAATGCAAAAAGAAATTTTAGATTTCATTTGACATGATTAACGCGTTAACACGTTAATATTATTATGTAACCCTAATACCCCTTTTATGGAGCTTCAGCAGTTCTTAGGCTGTGCTTCATATGAGAGCAGGGTACAGTAGCTTTGTTTGGGGCAAGAAGCTTCTTTGCATTGGTATACACTTTTCCACTAGCTAACAGTGGCTCAGCCTCATTGAAGGTGCCTTTTTGCTGTTGGTGTTATCACCTGCTGGTGAAGTCTGCTTACACATGCACAGGCTAAGTGATTAAGGGGGAAGAGTTGCAGAAGATGATGTAGATATTTGAGTAACTGAAGGATAAGTTCAAAAGTGTTTTCACTGTGAAAAATTCAGTAGCCACAACACCAGTGAGGTGGGATGGGGAGATCTTAGAACTCATTGAAATATCTAGAAAAATCTAGATAGAATACAAAAGAATTTTCACCCTTATAAGATGAAATTTCTCTAAATGCATTGAATATGTATGCTGATACATTTGACAAACCAGTGAAATCCTGTTCAAGATGTCACTGGAGAAAGGTAAAGTGCCAAGGGGAATGACAAAGAGCAAACTTCATATTTAT
The DNA here is from genome assembly GCA_032273605.1 of Panulirus laevicauda. NCBI lineage: Eukaryota > Metazoa > Arthropoda > Malacostraca > Decapoda > Palinuridae > Panulirus > Panulirus laevicauda. The sequence goes on along the minus strand of JAUTXX010530769.1, from coordinate 3,941 downwards.
GTTTGAGAAGACTAAGAGGATGTTCAGAACTTCATACCAGTATCTCCAATGAGCATCGTCTGTAAAGTACTGAGAAAGGTAATCAGAAAGCAAATGAATAACTACTTGCAAAGGAAAAACTACTTATGTAATCAACAATATAGCATCAGCAAAAGGTCACATGTAATGAACCTTTTAGATATCTATGGGAGAGTGAGCTCCTTTTGAGATTATAGAGAAGGCTGGGTGGATTGTATCTGGACTGCCAGAAAATATTTGACACTTTGCCACATAGGAGGTTGGTAAAGTGTTAGGTCTTCAGGCAGGAAGTGGGAGACTACTTTGATGGACAGAAAATTATCTCATTGGAAGGAAAAGGAGACGAATATCAGTGGAGCCTTCTCATATTGGATGGAGGGTTCTCTTTTGCGACCATTGCTGTCTTTTATCTATGTGAAGGACTTGCCAAAAGGATTAGCCTTCTGCGTAAAAATGTTTGCAAATAATGCCAGGGTAATGAGGGAGGGATAAAGTGAGGGGATTGCTTAAGTTCAGCCTACAAGGGGATCTAGGTAAACACCGGTTTGTTTGATATATGACTGTTGAAATTTGACATGAAAAAATTTAAAGTAATGAGGATGGGACATAATGAAATAAGGCTTCAGAGTGAATGTTATCTACCTGGAATCTGTGTGAAAGGAACAGTAGTTGACATCATTCCTCACCTGTTACAAGAGTTCTACCTTAGGAAATAGTAAAGGAGACAATTGTCTGCTGGTAAATATTAGCATTGCTTTCAAATACATATATGGAAAAGGAAATACTCAGCAAGTTTTCCACATCCAGCATCAGGCCAGCACTACAATATGCTTCTAAGTTTGGTCACTGCACCTAAAGGAGCGCATGATCTGACAGAGAAGATTCAGAGAATTTTAAGAGCTGAGTTATAGGGAAAGGTCAGAGACTTTAACATTCCCACCTGAGAAGAGAGAGGAGTGAGGGGAGACTCGATAACAACCCTTAAGTTTTTAGAACAGAAGGACGATACAGACAGTGAACAGTCTTTCAAGTGATGTAGGGATAAAGCAAGTAAGGACACAACATGAGATTAAACAAGGAACTTGGAAAGAAGTACTCTTATGGTATGAGAGTGGTAGATAAATGGAATAATATGGCTGGGGATATGGTTAATGCAGACGGCATACATAAATTCAAGAAGATGTATGATAGCTGAGAATGTTTAAAAGATGGGGCCCCATGGGTTTAAAAACTCCCTACCTGGACAGTAAAAATAGGTAATTACACACTCTCACAAACACACATCAACTTACAAGGGAATATATACAAACTTCATGGTTGATGTTTGATGAAGTTCAATCCAAGTAAATGTAAAGTAATGAAGACTGTTACACTGAAAGATTCCCTTAGCAGGTTATAAAGTGTTGTGATGTTATGAATGTGTAGAGAGAGATAAGGGTAGATAAGCAGTAAGTGTTTGGTGTCTTAACTGTGATAGATGCATCATGGAGCTGAAGGGTTTTAAAGGTATGTTGAATTATTGCTTGCTTTGTCATTGGGATAAATGATGTCTAGAGCATAGATAGGTCAGTGTAGCTGATGTATGTATGGGGAGCGTGGTTTTAGATGAGTATATGTCTGCAATAGTGACACTTCAAACTGAGTTGGGAGAGTAACTGTTTAGTGCCTGCTGGGTCATTTCTGTATGTATATGTTTTGTCATTGTTTTTTGGGGGGTTGGGGAGGATCTGTGAGTATAGGTTGCTGAAGTGTGAGTTAAGGGTAAGCTTTTTATTTCTGTTTGGGGTTGAAGATTTTGTATGGAGTGGTTTAAATGAGAGGTGTTTAGTGCTGTTGTTAGGAAATGAGTGCCAAGCATGTTGAAGTGGGATTGTATTTAGAGAGGATCTTTATTTCATTGTGTATATATTTGTGGTGGCTAGGCTCTTAGTGATTTTTCTAGGTGCTCTGTTTTCATACTTTGCGGTTTTGTTATATTTGCTTTTGAGAGGATGGATGAATAGGCAGTTGAGTTACTTTTAGGGTGAAACATGAATTATTTGTGAAAGATATTGAGTTCTTTTTCTTGTTCAAATCTGGTACCAATTAGTGTTCTGATGGCACTGAAATTATATGCTGCTTTTTTTTGTTTTGTTTTCCTCTGGGAAATGAGTATCATGTTTCATTTAAAGGGAGTTATAATCCATTCAAGGAAACTGGAGGGAGTAGGTTGGATTCATATCTCTCTGGGGTTAAAAAGGTAATTGATGATTTCTGTGAAGATGCAGACAATGTCTTATGGGCAAACCATTGTTCCAGTTGTGTGATTGAGTGCTGGATAGTTGTTGTTGCTACTGTGGTGTCAAGGTGCTGTGATGAGATTGAAAGGTTTGGACATGGGAATATGGGAGGACCTTCATATTTGGGTTTGCTGGAGGAAATGGGAGATCATGTAGGAAGAGACTGAGGACCCTCTTCAAGAAAGAGCTTCTTTGGGACTTTCATTATAGAGCCAAAGGATTTTAGAGATAAACTTTTTGTGAGTGACTCTTGCATGGCAGCTGGCTACAGTGTTAGCCAACCACTTTTTCATCTATGTGGAGGATGGTGTCAAGTATATTTAGTGTGAAGATATGTCAGGAGATAGTGTCAAGTGCTTTGTTGATGTTTTTTGTCATTGGTATTGTTTGAGACAGGAGTTGTGGTTGACTGAAGCCATCTAGGATGTGTTTTATGAGGTCTGTGATGGTAGAATGGTTGGTTCTAAGGCCAAGTTGTGCATGTAAGAGTTGGATATGTTCTTAATTTAGTTGTGGATCAATTTATCAGTTTGAATACCTAAGACAAAAGGTGGTAGGAGGAAGGGTATTTAGGCGGTTTAAGGGGTTTTAAGATTGGTATTAGTTAGGCAAATTTCCATATGTTAGGGATTTTGTTGTACAGTTAGGAGTGGCTGAGAATATTTGAAAGTGCTTAGATTGCTTACATATAATGATACCTCTCTTTATCATGTAATGTATAAATAGATTTCTTCATTTGTAATATTTTGACATGGAGATAGTAATATGTTTGAAATCTGATTGTTTACAGGTAAGTTGTGGTTTGATTCCAGAGAATGCTACAGCATCTTGTGATTCTGAGGACTCGCCTTGCTTGTTCCACATTCCTACTGACCCTTGTGAATACAGAGATGTAGCTGCAACTTACCCAGGTGTTTTAGCTTTAATGAAGATCAAACTTAGGCAGTACAATGCAACTGCTGTTCCACCACGTAACAAACCCTGGGATCCCACTGCTAATCCAAAATACTGGGGCTACGCTTGGACAAATTGGAAGGATTTTCCCTCTCCTGCTATAGTGGACTCCTAGAGGAGTTATCTGTAAGGATCAGATGATGAGTAGAATGATGCACAGAACAGTTGAAATGCCTTCTGGTTTCTCTATGTTTTCCTTTATTCATATTACAATTTTCATGGCTGTATACTAAGGCAAGCTTACTTTTATTTAGACAATTATTATGTAATTACTGTGTTTTCATAAGACTGACGGCATTATTATCATTGATATTATCTATCTGTCCATCTATATCTCTGATGCCCATTTCCTACAGGGACTACCTGAATGAGTAAATCACAGCAAAATAGTCTCCATAACTGGTAAACTCCTGTGCCACTTTTTAGCCTTTATGCTTCACCCTTAACTGGCCACTGGCAGAGGGTCACTCTAGGATAGTGTTTTCAGAGTCTCCTACCTAATGTTCTTCCTGACTACTTCTAGGTATTGTGTCTACCTAATGTTCCTGTTTCCTACTCCTACCCAAAGTTTCTATCTAATGCTCCTGTTTAATGTTCCTAATTCCTGCTTCTGTCTATTGCTCCTATCATTTTGCCAAAAGGCAGGACTGATGCATAGCATTCGGAGCAGGAAAATATGGTTACAAAGAA
>JAUTXX010530758.1:0-11014 GCA_032273605.1 Panulirus laevicauda | reverse complement strand
AGATGTACAGGTATGTAGATGTGCGTGTGTGGACGTTTATGTATATAAATGTGTATGTGGGTGGGTTGGGCCATTCTTTCATCTGTTTCCTTGCACTACCTTGCTACGCGGGAGACGGTGATAAAGCAAAATAAAAAAAAAAATAAAATAAATATAGTGCAGACCAATCAGCTGGACTTCATATATACTAAAAGTCTCACAGAATATCACATATTAGAACATCAGATGAAGAACAACTAATCAAACAAAGGCTAACACAGAAATAACTTATTATAAAAAAAACTTGAATGGAAGGAGCAAATTGATAAGGAAGCAATTTCAAGCTGTAAAATAATGGTAAAATAAAGAGAACTTTCACAACATGAAACAAAAGGCTAATGATAAAAATTTTCAATCTAAACATAAGAAGCAAAATGAAATAATAATAATAATAATATGATGTATGGTTAAAAAGATGGAAATAAGGAAGTTAGAAAGAATACAAAAACACCACTAACAATACTGATGGTTTGGACTGTATATAACTTCCACAACAGGTTGAGAGAATTTGAACTCTAAAGTCTTGAAAGAAGAAGGGAGATATAGATGATGATAATACAAGCATGGCAGTAAAAAGAAAGCATAATTAGTAAAATTTTCAATCTGAAAGCACCTCAGCATGAAACAAAGATTGTCAAACCAAGAATAATCTGAAATAAAACAAGAAGATAATCAGATAAAATATATCTTTCTTTCTTAATCATTCACTATTCTCCACATCAGCAAGTCAGCAACAGGAACAGATAAAGAAAAGGACTCATTCGATCACAAGAGTAATACACCGAAACCACAGTTTTTTTTTCCAGCTCCTTCACATGCACTGGTTCAGTTCAGTGTCAGCATGTTTACCCCTATATACCTCATCTCTCCAATTTATTAAATCCTATGCATGCCTTTCACCCTCCTGCATGTTCAGGCCCTGAGCACTCAAAGTCTTTTTCACTTCATACTTCCCTCACCAACTTTGTCTTCCTTTTCTTGTCCCTTCCACTATCTAACACCTATGTCCTCTTTGTCAACCTCTCCTTACTCATTCTCTTCATATATCTGAACCATTTCAGCACATCCTCTTTAGCTCTCTCTCAACCACACTCTTCTTATTACCACACCTTTCTCAAACCCTTCTAATAGTCACTCCATCAAACGATCTCACACGACATACTGTCCTCAACCATTTCATTTCCAACACTTCCACCCTCCTCCACATATTCTCACCTATAGTCCATACCTTGTACCCATACTTTGTTACTTGAGCCCCTATACCTTCAAAAATACCCATGTTTGCCCTGTGTCCTACAAAAAAGCCAAAAAGAATATTTAATGGACTGACTACAGAAGTATTCAAAGAAAAACTAGAATCACAGCTAAAGTTAACTGTTGATTAACTTCACACAAACAATTACACACATTGATGAGTGGCAGCAGAACATATAATTCAAACTGCAGAAGCATACAGTTAGCAATTTGTGCTATCCCTGCCATCACAGCAAAATCTGATTACAGATACTCTAAGGTAGGTGGACTCTCTTTCTCCAACCATGCTCCCAAATTTACAAATGCATATCTAATTCACCAACCTAAAAGGCCGAGATATCCCCAAATCAAAATCTGAATGCTGTAGGGATGAGGTATACTGTACAATATAAAGAAAAGGAAAAATGTTCATTAAGAAATAAGTTCTGTATAATACAGTTTTTTTTCAGAGAACTTACCACCTTTCTCTCTTCTTGCTTCTTCTTCTTCCATTTCTTTCTGCTCCAATTTCTTATTCTCTTCATCAACATCTAACTGATTCTGTAAATAACAAAAATTCATTCTGTTAATAGAAATGTGAGAAAGAAAGATACAGTTCACATAAAACATATTTCATTTCATGCAACACAAAGCACTACACCTAATCATACACTTGGGAGTACAATGAATCAATCTTACAATAAGTTTAAATCAATTAAACACATATAATCACAACCTCTTTTATATATCCTGTCACTGTTTTTATAAATTACCCCTCTCTGTCTTTGGTATGTCCAGTGAGCATGAATGATTCTTTTGCATGTTCTCTAAGATAAGCAGGGTTAGGACTTACTAACACTTCATTAGGAAGCTCTAGACTTTCCCACCTTTAGCTGTCCACTTAACTATGGTAGAGGCAGCTCAGTCATTTCAGGTTGGCCTTTGGCTAACAACAGAGCACCAACAACTTGTAATTCATAGACTGCTGGTATCAACAAAAAGCAGTCAAGGCTGGCATAAAGCAGGATAGGAAAGCTACAAAAAAATGTTGTGGGATACCATCACTGAGAGAAAAACTCAACTTTCAAAACCTTATTTCTCCTATGCAGTTCATACCATATGCATGAGATCATACCCACATGAAGGTAGAGGGTTCAGAGAAAAACTTCCAGATAATAATACACCAAACACAAATATAAATACCTTCAATAGTGATTCAGAGGCACACTGGAAGCTGTCTCCATTGAAGGAGGAATTCCTTCAGCCACAGAAGATGGTGGACCACATTCCTGACCAATGTGACCACTCTCCTAATGTTCTGGATCTGTTTTTCACCTCTAATCCATCCCCTTGTAAGAACACAATCTCGCCCCTAATTGGTTCATCAGGTCACACTGTCATAAATGTATCTATTCTAATGGCACCTTCCACTCCAGCAGCTCCCTCTAAGTGTAAATACTGGGCTGAACCACGGCAAAGGAAGTGGTCAGGGAAAACCACAGGAAGGTCTGTGGGGCCTGGTTTTGGATAAGAAACTCTGATTTTGGTGCATTTTTAATGACAGCTAGAGAGTGGATGTGAGCAAATGAGGTCATTTCTTTGTCTGTTTCAAGCACTACCTCGCAAATGTGGAAAATGGCAAACATGTAAGAAAGAAAAAGAAAGAAGACTTCTGAACACTCAAAAAAAATCATCCATTCTGTACATCTCCCTCAAACATTTCCCTCACTCAAAAACTAGTTTTTGTTTGTCTAATGAACTTTCATGTATATTTCCTCTGTCAATCAACTGAGAATGCATTAAGTAACTACTAGCTGTCTAAAACTAATGTATTAGGCTTATAACAAGAGCACAACTTTACCATTATAGAACCTAAATTATGAGAGTACAACTGGTAAGTGCAACTGCATGTACAAGCGGTAAAAATACAAATATGTAATAAACGTGAAGGACTAAAAATAATAAGAACTGACTACCTTCAGATGACGGAGGGAGAGGCGATGCTCCTCAACAATAGCTCTGTAGTATCTGTAGCCACAGCAATGAACTCTTGAATAATGACTCACCAACTGTAAAATAAATATCAGGGATCACAATAAAATCATTAAGAGATATATTCAAAAAGCTTTAAACAATAAACATATGGGGAGACCAAACTGGAGATCACAGGATGCAGTGAAAAAGAATTTGAGTGAATGGTGCCTCAATGTGCAGGATGGTGAAAAGTGTACACAATATAGAATGAACTAGAACAATGTGGTACACTGGAGTCAACAATGGACTGAACTGGAGCATGTGAAGTGTCCAGTGTAAACCATGGAAAGGTCTATGGGGCCTGGTTGTGGATGGGGATCTGAGGTTTTGGTGCATTACACATGGAAACTAGAAAATGAATGTGAGCAGATGTGGCCTTTCTTCATCTGTTTCTGGTGCTACTTCACTTAAGTAGGAAACTTTGATCAAGCATGTATTTAAAGAAGTAGTGATGGCATGTGCAAGAGATTCATGCGACATGAAAAGGATGGGAAGTGGGCAGATTAGAATGGGTAGTGAGTAGTGGGATGAAGAGGAAATTTGTTTGTGAAAGAGAAAAGAGAGGCATTTCGATGGTATTTACAAGGAAGGAGTGTAAAATGAATGGGAGATGTATAAGGGAAAGCAGGAGGAGGTCTGAAGGAAGGTGCATAAGAGAGTTGGGGTGAGACAGTATCATTAAACTTTAGTGAGAGCAAAAAGATGTTTTGGAAAGAGGTTAATAATATGCAAAAGATAAGAGAACTAATGGGAACATCCGTGAAGGGGGCAAGGGGGAAAGTGATAACAGGCAGTGATGGAGGGAGTAGGAGATGGAGTCGAGTGAGTATTCTGAAGGATTGCTGAATGTGTTTGATAAGAGTGGTAGATGTAGGATGTCTTGGTCGGTGTGGATTGCAAAGTGAAAGAAGGTGATGTCCATGATTTGGGAATTCCATTGCTTGTGACAAAATGAAATAAAAATACTGTGATTTTGTGACTAAACATAAACTTCTAATTCAAAAGTTCTTTTAATACACAGCTTTAACAAACATTCCTGAATATCATCCCATAACATCTCTTTAAAAGAATACACTGACCGTGTGCTCTATGGTTTGGCAATGCTCCCGCATGGTGCTGCTCATGTAACAATCGCACATTAAACATCGTTTGGAACCACCCCTCTTTTTGGGTTTCTGCTTACAAGCCAGCTGATGGAAAAAGAGTAATCATGATTAAGTACAAAGCAGAAAATATCAAAGCTCTTGTATAAAAATGGCACTTTTATTGGTATATACAACAATGGGGGCATCATTTCTTTCACACAATCCTTTTAAAAAATGCATACACAAAACATTATCTTATAATATCTTGGGTTTCATTCAAAAGGTAAGCAAAAATGATGTAAACTTTTACCTTCCATCTTCTTACCCAAGGATCCCTTTATATGGGGCTCCCACATCACTCAGAAAGCCAGCTATCTAATCATATATATATATATGCACGCCTCCCCAAGCAAAACTGTCAGTTCTTCCTGATGATCTCTTTGGAAAGAATACTTCCCAAGTATTCCCCATGTGTTGTAGAAGGTGGCTAAAGGAGGCAGGAGTAGAGGTGCTGGAAACCCTTCCCTCCTTGTGTTTAAAAATCTAAAAAGGGAAACAGGAGGAGGAGTCAAGCAGGGACTGCTCTTCCTCCTCGAAGGATCAGATTGGGGTGTCTGAACGTGTGTGGATGTAACCAAGATGAAAAGAAAGGAGAGATAGGTACTATGTTTGGGGAAAGAAACCTGGATGTCCTGGGTCAGAGTGAAATGAAGCTCAAGGGAAAAAGGGGAAAGAGTGGCTCGGGAAAGTCTTGGGAGTAAAGTCAGGGGTTGGTGAGAGTACAAGAGCTAAGGAAGGAGTAGCACTACTCCTAAAACAGGAGTTGTGGGAGTATGTGGTAGAGTGTAAGAAAGTAAATTCTAGATTGATGTGGGTAACAGTGAAAGTGGATGGAGAGAGATGGGCAATTATTGATGCTTATGCACCTGGTCATGAGAAGAAAGACCATGAGAGACTAGTGTTCTTGGAGCAGCTGAGTGAACGTGACAGCAGCTTTGATGCACAAGACCGGGTTTTAGTGATGGGTGATTTAAATGTGAAGGTGAGTAATGTGGCACCTGAGGGTATATTTGGTGTACATGGGGTATTCAGTGTAGTGAATGGAAATGGTGAAGAGCTTGAGGATTTGCTGGCTGAAAAAAGACTGGTAACTGGGAATACCTGGTAGCGCCAGGAAAACAGACAAAAAAGGCCACATTCGTTCACACTCAGTCTCTAGCTGTTATGTGCAATGCACCGAAACCACAGCTCCCTATCCACATCCAGGCCCCACAGACCTTACCATGGTTTACACCAGACACTTCACACATACATATTCGCCATTTCCCGCATTAGCGAGGTAGCTTTAAGAACAGACAATTAAGTCCCACAGGGAATATCCTCACTGGGCCCCCTTCTCTGTTCCTTCTTTTGGAAAATCAAAAACAAGAGGGGAAGATCCCCTTACTCCCTCCCCTTTTACTTGCCTTCTAAGACATGCATTCCTTCTACCCTAGTTATTTCATTATACTTGATCGCTATTTCCTGCTTCAGCGAGGTAGCACAGGAAACTGACGAAGAATGGCCCATCCACTCATACACATACACACATATATACATATGCAATGGAATGCAATTTTGTCTAAGGACGTGGTAAGAATGGAGGCACTGGTCTCACCTGAGGACTCAAATTAGAATACAGAATAAAAAAATAAGGTGCATTTTTATTTGAGGAAGTTGTATTTTACTTTAGCACAACAAGCATGGTTGGGGATGTGTGAGAGACCATATTAACTTAATCTACCCCATCAAATTGTTAGTGGAGTGAAGAAAACACAAAAAAGAAGAATAACAATAGCCTTTAGGGCACAGCCCTGAGGCATGCCACTGTTTACCCCAACCCACTAGGACAAGTATCGTCTGCCTTATGCCTTCCTGAGAATCTGACTTTCTTTCAATCTCCCAAGTAGAAAAGAGTAAAGAGCCTTCTGACAATTCCAAATACACACAAAAGTCTTCCATCCATTAATTTTGTTCAAAACAGAGTTCACTTAAATGAATGAATGAGATTTCTTACTTCATGATGCCTCTCATGCAGATTTCTTCTATGCAAGTACTCATCTAGCTGTTTTCTGATTATCTTTAACAGCAAGTTACAAACCACATTCATCAAGACGCTAACTGGTCTGTAGTTCAGTTAATATTTCCCAATCTCCTTTTTTTAAAATAGTCATGCAGGAAAGTAATTCAGCTCTACCGTAAAATTCTTTCTTCTTAGTTTCATACCTGATCAAAGTTTCCCACCTTAGCCAGGTTGCATCAGGAGAGACAACTGAGCTTAGATAAAAATTCTTGCTTGGCTCCTTCCTCTGTAGCTTCTACTAGAAAGTAATACTACAAGAAAGGATTTCTAGCTCCCTGCTAGGGCCCTAAAAACTTAACTGAAGAAAATAAACATCAGTCATACAAAGAGGAAACACCATTCAATCTACGTTGAAACGGGTAAAGACATAATACATTGAGTAAATTACCTCTGTGTCAGCCATCAAGACATCAATAACAGCAGCATTTCGTGCATGGAAGAGGCGACCCACCAGCTTGTGATTCTTGCTCTCCAGATGACTTAGGTATGCCTATTAAACAAAATCAAATAAGATAATTGGCTACTAGGTGTCCAGTACATCCCATTTACTCTAACTGTGTGACTTAGAAAATTAAAAATATGAATAAATATGAGTTATTAATACTAGGATCCTATAGATAAATTGAATACAATTATCTAAAGATACATACAACTGTAATTTTCAAGTTAATCCAGATAACATACCATGGTATCAACTCAAAACGTCTATTCAAAATTGCATAATTAAAAGGTCAGTCATTGGATCCCAAAAGGTTAATAGCACAGGAACAATTAGATACTTACAAAATTATTATTTTTCTATTATACTTTGTCGCTGTCTCCTGCGTTAGCAAGGTAGCACAAGGAAACAGACGAAAGAGTGGCCCAAAACACACACATACACATGTATATACATACACGCCCACACACGCACATACATACCTATACATTTCAACGTATATATACATATACATACACATACTTATAAAATTATCAATATAAATTCACTCTGATGCTATCAGATTCTGGATATATCACCATGATTCAAACCTTAAAGCTCAAAATGCACATGACTGTGTCAATCCAGCTAAGTAATAGCAGATGTACTACTTCTCTTGCCAGTGTCACAAAATAGTTCAAATGTCTCCTTTCTCACTTCTTTGCAAATAAAATCACCTATGCCATCCTTCAACTTATCAGTGGGAAAATCAACATATCTTACCTTGGTGTGGGGAAACTTGGAGATGTCACACATATGACACTTGAGTGCTGCCCGAGGAATGACGATGCTAGTATCCTCATTGACCTATAAAAGCCAAACAGCTCTTAGTAGGAACAACATTAGTACATAATTCTGTTGATGACACAACAGAAATATCCAGCAGAATATTGTTCATTCACACTTACTCTCAGGAAATAAAAACGAATCATTCTTTCCCACACTGCCCATTGACGACAAGTCAACCCTAGTATACCACATCATTCCAATTCACTCTATTCCATGCATGCCTTTCATCCTCCCTTATCTTCAGTCCTTAATTGCTCAAAATCCTTTTCACTCCATCCTTCCATCTACAATTTGGTCTCCCAGTTCTCCTTGTTCCATCCACTTCTGACACATATTTCTTCTTTGTCAACCTTTCCTCAGTCCAAACCATTTCAACACAACTGCTTCTCCTATGCGCATGATCCTGGGTGACCCTTGAATGCATCACGGGCAGGAATACTAACTGCTACATCAATAATTGGAGAAATCAAGTAGGCAGTGGTGCCTTCCTCTTTTTAAAGCTCATCTTAATGCTGTGTTGAAAAATGTTTTAGCTTTTGATAAAGCTGACTTTATTTTTATAGAAATCAAATCAGATACAAATTAGTAATAAAAACATCAGTCATAGTAGGAGAGTTTGACAAACCATTATCTAAGTGGGGAGAACCCCATTCCAGTAGCCCAGAGCATGGGCTTTACCTAATACCTAAATCTACTTGATGATTCCCGAATACAATTAGGTGAGAAACCTGCTTGTGATGAGAATATATTAGAATAGGTTCTAGCTACAAATGATGATCTCTTTAACAGTATTGAAGTCCAGGAAAATTATGGTACAAGTAATCACCAGCAAATTACTTTTGAATTAACTTTCAACACTTCATAAAATGTTGGTCGAGGTGAAGGTCACAAAAAGTACTAGGTTTTAGACGCATATTTCAAAGATCTTTCTGTTGCTCTTGTTAGGCAAACTTGGGATGATATCATTAATGAAAGCAGTATGGACATAGCTTGGGAAGGCTTCAGTAAAATATTCAAAGCAGTGGAGGAAACATATGTTTCAAAGTGTAATAGATGGTCTTTTTTCAGAGCAAAGCCAGTATAGTGGAACAAAATTATAAAGAAGTGTTCTGTCAAAGAAAGCAGCTTGAGTAAAACTCAAAGAGACCAGTAATAACCAACATGTTAGAGTAAATTTTGTAAGTCTGCATTGAGAAATAAGAGATTCGTATGGCAAAGTAAATGTCAGTATGAAGCACATATTACTGAAAATAGCAAAAGGCGATTTATGGGTATGTTAGATGCAAAAGATTCATTACCTAGGCAGTTGGTCTATTGATTATGGGAAAGGGTGACGTACTTCACGACTTTGAAGACATGGCAAAGATTTTAAATGTTTTTTTTTGTTACATCTCTTAACAGTTGAAGATTCAGCTCATGTCCCAAATGCAGAGCCATTACTAAGAGAGAAAAACGTTTTGCAACATACTGTCATAAGAGATGAAGATATACTGTAGGCATTGGATGGGATGACAATGAATAGAATAGCAAGCCCAGTTAAGTTTTATCCAAGGACAATCAAAGAGGGAAAAAAATTATATAGTTAAACCCTTAAATGCTCTTTTCAATAGGTTTCTTGCTGTAGGGAAAGCCCTGGAGGAGTGGGAGCTTGCCAGTGTAATGCCATTTTAAAAAATGGTAGTAAATCACTGCCTGGAAATTATTGTCTGGTTTAGTTAATGTCTGTCATTGATAAACATGTGGAAACCATCATTAAGGATAAGATTTATAACAATTTAGAGAGCCACCACATTAACTAAAGTTGTCATATGTTAAAGGTAGGGTTGTACTTCAGTGGTTAGGATATTGGCTGTAAACAAAGAGTTTTGTGATTAATGGTCAAACCTCAGAATGGTTAAGGTAACAAGTGGGTTGCCACAAGGATCAGTATTAGGACAGGACCTGTTTGTCATGATATTGAAATTCATTAACAGTACTAAGGTAGGAATAAATCTATGGTAGAAATTGAATTTCTGCTGCTTCAAACATGCATAGACAAACTGATGAATTGGGATCCCTGGTGGAAAATGAGTTTTAATGTTGATAAGTGTAAAGTTGTACATATCGATAGTAAAAATGAAAAGGAAAGTTACAGAATAGATTCTCCTGAACTACAAAAGTTAGATGAGGAAAAAAGACTTAGGTGTGATAATATCTGGTGATCTAAATCCAGTTAAGCAGTGCACAGGAGTTAAAATGGGGGACAGAATTATTGGATTTATAGTTGGGGCTGATGAATTTATGTTTAGGGAAGTTATAAGACATAGGTGGAATGGAGGGAGTACAGAGGCAAGCTACCTACTTGATTCTTGGACTAAGAAGCAAATCCTGAGAGTCAGCAAAACACTTAAGAAGCAAATCCTATGAGAGTCAGCAAAACATCTTAAAGCTGTTTAGTTTTTAATAGAGGTTGAGAGGTGACTTCAAAGAAGCATTCATATCAAACATTCCAATAATTTTGATCTGATGATCTTCAAGCTACTCAGGAATAGAATTGTCTGATTTCACTCTTAGTATTGGTTATGAAGTCATGCACAAACATTTTACCTCGAATGAGGTGAAGTACATTTACTTCAATGGGATTGCTAGTATTTGGAATGATTCACCGATTGGAATAGTTGAAAGTAATCCATAGATATGCCTATGATTAGACTTGATTTTGCTTCAAGTCCATAATTGACATTATTTGCACCTCCATAGCTATATGAAAAGTTCATAGTATTTTTACATTTTAAATGTTTCTGTCTTTCTGCTCTTACCACACTGATCTGTAAGTTTCATGTCTCTTCCTCTCTCACAAACAGCCTTGAAGGTACTCATTGGTCTGTTGTTTGAATTCCTTTGTAACATGCGGATAACTTGTGCTACTTGATTGAAACTATGTTATATATTTTTTCAAGTTGAACATGCTGTGAACAAAAAGAAAGACAAGTCTGGGAAAACCATATTGTGCCATGACAAAGAAGTCTGTATCTCCAAATGTCATACTTTTTTTAAAGGCTGAGCGTATAGAACAGCAAAAACGTATAGAGACAGAGGAGCGACTACGCCGAGAGGAAGAAGAACGCCAGGCCCGTAAAAGTCGCGTGGCAGCTATAATGGCCAGGACACGTGGTAAAGGAGGATCAAACACCCCAACAAAGGTTAGTTTAGAATCTCTCTCTCTCTCTCTCTCTCTCTCTCTCTCCTCTCCTC
>JAUTXX010530747.1:0-11015 GCA_032273605.1 Panulirus laevicauda | reverse complement strand
CAATTGATGTTGGCCACTGTTTCCTGAGACATCGTAAGTTCATATTGGCCAATGTTTGCAGGTTAAGCAACAAAAAGAACAAACTTGTAAAATTTCTACCTTGTACAATTCTTCTCTCTTTTTTCTCATTCGTTCAATTTTCTGCTCCTCTTCCTCTTCATCTTCATCAAAATCAATGTCTTCTCCTCCAGATTCAGATGAGGATTCTTTAGCTTTACCAAATATCATTTCTTTTTGTCTTTCCCGCTCTCGGTCAATTTCTCGACTACGGCCATAGTCAATTTCTTGTCTGAAAATTATTAAATTTCAATTACTCCTATTTACAGATATTCATGCCTAGTCTACTGTATGCATATAAAGTTAAATATAAAAAATGAATCGTAACTAACATCAATTTCTCAAATATGAAAAGTGGTAAATAAAGAAATTCACATTCTGACTGTATTTAACTATCATCTTTGCTTGTATTTACAAGGAGTGGATAAATTATATACAATAACTTAGCCAGCTTACACATACCCTAAGCTATGTTAAATATTTATATAAATGAATAAATAAATAAATAGAAAAAAATTTGCTGGATTTAGGCAGCCACTTGGCTGAAAATATGCAGTTGAGGTATTACAGACGTTACAGAACTGGTAAGTCATGACAGAATTACCAGTTAACAAATCATACAAGTTCAGAGTTCTGAAATGAACAAAGTCCTCCAAACTATTACAGCATTTTGCAATCACAAACACTGCACACTATGATGTGCTCTTGTATCTTGGTCAGTAAAGGTAAAGAAGTAAAGCATCAATATGCACTTTCCTGCTCTAGAGTTCACTTTAAACCACCATGAACTGGGTTCATGATGATAAAACAGGGGAGGATTTCCTAGTCCATGTTCCTACCCCTCTCTGTCACCTATATGATATAAGAGATGCATGAGTAATATTCTTTCCTCCTTTCCTCCCCTACTCCATGGGATAATCAGTTTCTTTATTAATTAAAAAACAAAGTTACTCAATGTGAGTAAATTCATACACATACTGTGAAAACAGTAACTTACCTTCTTTCTCTATCTCTGTCTCTGTCCCTTTCTCTATCTCTATCTCTGAAGCTTTCTTCCCTACGCCTTTCTCTCTCCTTATCTCTACTGTCTTCTCGTTCCCTTATTCGTTCTTCACGTAACCTTTCCCTTTCTTTTCGCTCCTCCATCCTTTTCTCCCATTCTCTTTTCCGACGCTCTTCCCTTTCTTTCCATTCACGTTCTCTCTGTTCCTGCTCTTGAAGCATCTGCAAGATACAAAATTTCAAGATGACCATATGAGCTTCACCCCTGAAGATTTCTGAGCCTTACTGTTTTTCCCTATCGTTGAAAATCTAGAGAGAAAGGAGGCTCGCAAGCCTTGAAATGACTAACAGCAATAATATGTGGTTTCTATGTATCCTGACACTTGGTTGAAAGAACAAACAGAAGAGTTATACTATAGCACTTTATTGTACAAGCAAAAGCTAGATTTCTAATGCTGGAAGTGAAGTTGTCAGGAAAGTCTTATAAGAGATGGCTACTTCATGAAATGTGTGTGTCAGATCAGCAAGAGCTGATGTAGTTTAAGACTTGGATGTGTTACAGTACCTCCAGGTTTTCACCATAAAACTGCCCCTCATAACCAGAAATACACTTTGTAAATTACAGTGTCTATATATTATGATATTAATCTCACACATCATCACTTAGAGTATTGCTTGCTATAAACTCTAAAAGATGGATGGCAAATTAGTTTTGTTTCATTAATCAAGGACAGAATCTCACTTAGGTGAATTAAAATCAGATACCTTTACAAATTTGGTGTCTTTTTTATAATGCCATTACTAATGGCATGTGAATGGAAAACAAGTTGTCAAAAAGAAGCTTCTGCTACTGATGCCATTTTTACATTTTTACACTGCTCTCTTCAGTAATGTCATTTCTAAATTATTAATTAATAATGTGAGTCATGAAATAAATGCATAATTACTGCTAATAATTATACCACATATAAACTTTGTTCAGTTCACTGGTTTAGTATTCCTTACCTTATACTCATCAAAATATGTAGTACTTTTTTTTTGAAGTATATAGATTTTCATACAGTTTATCTTAAGAAAACCTTACAAACACATAAATGAATATTGTAGACATAATCACATAAAATAATTACCCCATTCATTAATGTTTGACCTGCATTCTTAGCATACATTATACTATGCTCATCAAAATTTATAGGATGTTTTTATTTCACAATGCTTTTTGACAGTTCTCCTGATATACTTCTTTAATCATAAACAAATAATGTGAACAATAATCATGATGTAAATGCATAATCACGACTCATAATTATGAGCTTTTATAAGTCAGGAATAGTTGAAGAAATCTGTGTATGCTTGGATTGTAACAGAGCCAATATATCTTTTGTGAAAGTGTGATATGTTGTCAAAATCTGTTGAAGGGTACTTCTTAAAGGTTTTAAGATTGTCACAAGATACAGAAAAACTATTGATAGTGGTTTGCTTGCTGCTTAGAATAATGATCTCTTATTCATAATGCAATTTCCAAAACCTACTTTTTCACGCATTAGCCTTTCCTTTTCCTTTCTTTCACGGCTTCTTTCACGGCTACGTTCCATACGTTCTCGTTCTTCAGCTCTAGATCTGGATCTCTCGTGTGCTGAAGAAGATTTTTCACGATCCCTCCTGTAGCCAGAGTCTCTACGACTTGATCCTTCATCTCGTCTCTCCTTTTCTTTTCTTTCCTTGTCTCGGCGTGATTTCTTCTCCTTTTCCTCAACCTCACTTCTTGACCTGTCGGAAAGGATTTGAGAAAAACAAAATTCCTTTTGAGTGACCTTTTTTAATGGAGATTGTTGCATTAAGTGGATTTCAACTGCTAATCTGTAATAAAGACTTGATAAGTAAATTGAAATATTCTATATAACTTCTTAAACACATTACCATAAGGAAATTTCAGCTACAGTAAAAATTCTATTTATCCTAGCCCACATTTTTTTAACATTAATTTCATGATACTGGTGGGGAAAACTAATAGTCTGCAGTCACAATTCTTTTGGCTTTAATTTAATCCCTGATGCTAGTGAGGATATGAAAGGTGATGTCTATTTAAGCAAGTAAAATAATATGGGTTTTGAAGTTTGAAAAACCTTTTCTCTCTAGCATGGTGTCCACATGCAAAATGATTCTTCTTTGGTGCAGTACCCTAGTAATGGGGTGTAATCCAGTTTCAACATCCTTCATGGACGACAATGATTCACTATGGCCATTTCTTGGTTGAGCTGCCTCAGTCAAGAAGTGCCTGCCACCTGCCATTGCCCTCAGACAAACCTTAATGAATGTGAAAGTTGCAGTGCCAATTCATAGCAGCACAAAAAACATCAAGATAATTGCTCACAAACATCTCCTTGGGAAGAATAGGTTTTTCAAATTTCAAAACCTATGTTTATCTCCTCTATGGTGTCTCTGCAAGCAAAATGATAGCATAACCACTTGAAGGAGGAGGGTTAGAGGGAAGCTTTTTAATAAGCCATCCTTTTTAATACCTTCGTTGTTGAGTTGACATTACAGGAACGCTTTGGTATGAGGAATCCTCAGAGTTGCATAAGAATATGTACCACACATAATTACATGTGTCATATAAAAGGTGAAAGACTATTGCTATAGACTTTCCGGGTTTCCTCAAGAAATAATCCTGAGAAAGGGTCAGGTAAAGGTCACTTTTATCATGTACTTCTTGGTGAAAAAAAAAATTGAGCCAATAAGACAAATTTCAAAATGCACTTAAGCTTTACGTTTCAGAATGTATCGTACTGGCCAGTTATAGATAGAGTGGGAATGCTATTATCAACAATGCTGTCAGATTTTTTAAAACATCAACAAGGTTGTTAAATTTGGATAAAATGTACATGAAACGTTGGTAATTACTGTCTACAAGTCATATATGTAATTATTCATACATGTCTCATGGAAGTGGCTAGAAAAACACAACTCTATATATAAGGCTTCCATAATTCAGAGACATTACCATACTTTACAATTGTCTGAAAAAATTTCCAGACAAGATGAAACTTTGAGTAGATCAAAGGATATGAAAGACTTATCTGTTACTTGATCTACAGACAGTGATTGAGAAATCATATGTGAGACTAACAGAATCGAGTTAACCTAGAATAACTAGAACGATCAACAGAGGTAAACAGCAAGGTTGAAAAAGTCTCTGGTTCCAGGGTTGCTTAACCCACCTGGGGGCTGCCAACATCACTAACACTCTGAAGGATTGGACTCGGAAGAAGAACCGGAGAGGGGAAAGAAGCAGGTTCCATAAATTTTCCAGAGGCAAAAAGTACCAAAGGAAGGTATTCCTTTGAAAGCCTCTGCCCTTGAGGACATGTTACCAATGAACTAATTCTCAAGAAGGCAACTGCCCCAAATATGATTACTCCTCTAAAATACGGAGCTGAAAAAACATGCCTTGGAGCTTTTCTTTTTTATAAATATCCTGAAATGAACAGAGATCACAAAGACCTCTTATCATCAGACATTGAAAGTTGCAGCAATGTCCATCAGGGATAACCTCCATCACCTGGGTAACTGTCTGGAAAAGAGCCATGGAACCAGTAGCTCCTACGTTTACATGAGGGAAGTGTGAAACTCCTACCAAGAGTCACAGTCACATAACCCTCTGATGAGTGAAAACTCCTTAGAGTCTCATTTTGCTGTGGGAATAAAAGAGATACTGATCTACAAGTCAGAACACAGTAGGAGGTGAAACTGTAGGGGTAAAATGTGGTTAGTCTGGCTTGAAGGCCAGTTGATGGCACTGGCTAGTGGTGGGCACTCAGTGGTTGAGGCAGCATAAACCAAACAGTGGCCATGGTGAATCATAGATCAGTCTACAAAGGGAGTTGATATCAGTTACACACCAGGCAATTACTAGGGTTTGTCATGACCAAACCCTGGTGCTGCACCAAGGTAGTATCTCACTTTGCTCATAGACAAAACACAGAAAAAAAAAAAAAAAATCAGGCTTTATTTTCAGTTAACTTCTTGATTGGGAGAATGCCACCTCATATAATAAAACAGTGTAATTAAGCAATAAATCATCAGTAATTGCTTTTTAGCATGTAACATCAAAAGTTGATACTTTTCCATTATTCTCATTCACTATGAATTATTTCAAGAGATCAACTACACATATCGTATGTTACCAGCGAGACAAATTTCTCATTTAAAATCAAAATATTACCTCTGTGACATGGAGAGAAAAATTATTTTCTAGGAACTGTATCAAATAAGTTTTAAATCCACAAACTCGTATACATCAGCAGTATGAACAAAGGATTCAAGTGCTTTTGATCACAGTTTGGATTTTGATGACATAAAATTATTGGGAAAATTTTCCACATAGCCAAGACTGAAGGTCTTACCATTGCAAACAACTAATTGCTGGTAGTTCGTATATGACACACTATAAACGTAAGTTTGACAACCCCAAAATGTGCTCATAAATGACTTGGCAAATGCCAGATGATATTTGTCCATTACAATTAAACAAGGGCAGAGTGGATGTCAAACATGTATCAGCTCACTCATATCTTAACAAAGGAATGTATCTTTAGCTATTGCTGTTACATCTGCTGTCAAAGCCATGGGGTGAATTGGGTACATACAGGCTCTCACATTGCTCATAATCATCTTTAACCCATGTCTAGCATAATTCAAGCAAAACATGATGTTCCACATCTATGTAAATGCTTCTTACTTTCTCATTTGCACACCAAGACAGTTCATTATGTCAGACCAATGTCTCCCTTATATAGATGCTTCTTACATTTTTATTCACACATTAAGGCGATTCATTTTTCAAAAAGATATATAGCAGTACAGTTGAGGGTGCATGGAGAAAGGTGGAATGTAGAAAAGATGGACAGACAAAGGGAGAATTGTTTAGGGCTGTTTGGTTCTGACAAATCAACCAAGTATATATAAAGAAAAAGTAGGAAGCTTTTATGAAAGTGTGATGGTTCATGTTTCTCTTGAACATACTGGGTTTGGATGAAGGATATGTACGAGTGATTTGAAAGGCCCTAAACACATAATCCACCCTGTGGAATTGGAGCATATTGAGTAGCAAGATGTATAATTATTATTGTATTCCTGAGTCCACGGGGAAAATTTTTTCATACTTTTTTACCATTTCCTGCATGAGCAAAGTAACACTTTGTACAGACCATCATCACTTGTTCATGTCCACTCTACCTCTTATGGATAAAGAAAGGTACACAAGTAGCTGATAGCCTAAAGATGATTGAAGGAGTATTAGCACATTTAGAGTGGCATGCAAATGCTTCAAATTGAATTAATTGAAACAATATTAAGCTGCAGTAAATGTGTTTTCAGTCTTCAGCCAGTTCAGAAAACAGGAAGAAAAAATTGGCACTTCGTGAGCATTACTACTAACACTACAAGCTCCAGTTACAATTTCACCATCATGGTATAAAACTAAAGCCGATTATTTCAACATGAATGTGATAAAAATAAAAAGTCAAACTACACACAACAAAGATTTTAGTAACAAAAGGTGTTGAAACTTCAGTGGGAAAGTAACAGTGGCTCATGGACCCAATGGTGTAAGGAGGGGAGGGGGGCTGCTAATGAATATATCACCAAAACATAAATAAATGGAAGTCACATAAATATCCAAAGGCTGATGTAGTGAGTGACGGAATATACATAAACAAACCATGGGCTAAGATTTTAAACTATGTGGGGCTATGAAAACTCAGGAAACTATTTTGAGACTAATGAATTTTTTATCATCTGGAGTTCTAAGGGCCTTTAAAAAGTACAAACAAGGGTTTGCAAATATGATGGAACATTTTAGATGACACAATTCACCCTACCTTGTATGAATTGTGGGTTTTGAATAGCAAATGATGAGACCATATTTCCAAGACTTGGGTGTTGAAAGAAGAATAGACAGGAAAATCAGAATATCAGAATTAGATTACTGTATTAAGAAATAAGTGGTGTTTATGTAATGAATTGTGTTGTGATGGTATGAGATTTGTGAAGGACAAAACCACAAAAATTAAGTGGAAGGGATAAAGTTTAGAAGTATTATACACTGTAGCCCTGTTTATCCACATCTTAGAAAACTGGAATTTGCCAATAACTAAAAAACCTCAAGATGGGATAGATTCTTCCTGATAACCTTCCAGATCTGGACTAAATATAGCTATTCAGATTTAGGTAACAGCCAGTAAAAAATCACACAATTCAGACTAATGAGTAACAGCCAGAGGATAGATGTTCAAATGTCAGCAGTTCTATCTTTTTGTTCAGGCTCTCCATATGCTCAGCTATATGGGCCTTGTGGTGTTTCACTTTTGACTAGTTAACAGCCGGTAGATAATAGCTAGTAAGCAGACTGACTTGTTTCCTTTGCTGCATCAAATTCCTCTTCGTACTCGGGCATCATCTCCCATTTCTAGTGCTAAATGTTAAGCATTTAATTCATTCTCTTTTAAAATCCAGTAATAAAAAAAAACACTGTGCTGTTTACATTGCTGAAAAGATCAATATGAAAGGCAAAAACATTTACAGTTAAAGAATTCAATTGCAACAAAACTAGAGATCCTTGAAAACACAAATAGCAACATGAGTATAATGATGCTAATAAAAGAATATGATCTAAGGAAATAAACAGTTTGCCTTTAAAAATATTAGACATAGCTTCAAGAACTACAACTTAAGGAATGAACCAGGCACCAGTAAAAAGACAAACTTGAAAGTGACGTGAATGGGTAAATTCAAATATGAAAAGCTTGACAAAACCAAAAATACAAAACAGAACTACAGGAGCAACTGTATCAATCAACAAACAAGAGTGCAACTAGCCGTTTTTCAAAATACTTGAAACTGAAGATTTCCAAACATTTGCTAGGTTTATAATGCTGATGAGATTAGCTGTTTATGGAAGGGTTTACTAGAAAAGAAAAAGCTTTGCAAACAAAAGCATCATAAGGTTAAACTATTAAACCATGGTTTTCAGTAGTGCAGTAAACCTAGATAAGTACAGTGCATGATGAACTTACTGTTTCTTATAGAGTGAATATAAAAGAAATATTTTACCAAAGACATTTTCCAGAACTGGTTTAAGAGTTTACACATCTCTTCAGTTTAGAAATTCCAAGGTACAATGATGGAAATTCCTTGCAAAGAAGTGAAATCCCTCTTTCTGCCTGATAAAGCATATGTCCATCTGACAGAAGATATTTTGTGTTGCCCCAAAAGTAAAATACGGTGCTCATTTTTATCCTAACACTACATCTTACATCCAGGCTATGGACCATAGCATTACTTGCTCTCTCTAGAAGAAGACATATTTTGTTGTGGAAGAAGAAGAAACAAGGGCAGCAAAATCCATGGGAGATCATAAAAATTACAACATGCTGGATGCAGTTTATGAAGGAAAGGAATATGAAATTTGTTTGAAACACACTGATCAGGTGGCTGGATTAAGTACTTAAATAGAATGAAATGAGTAGGGAGCTGCCATCTAACAGCATATCTTTCGAAACATGGTGGAACTGTTCTTGACATCTGTTAACTCAGCCCACCAAAATTTGTTAGTTTGCAGGTGTGGAACAATCATATATAGTTATGCAAAAACTTTCCCATGCATCATTTTATCCAATAAAAACTTTCATGTTCTATAAGCATCAACGTATAACTTGTTTTCAAACCCGGAAAACTCTTGACTACTTTCCTCTTTCAGTGTAACAAATTCAAGCGGAAACTACCTTTAAAAGCAATATTGTCAGTTTATCTCAAAACTATCGTTATGAATGTGGAGCAATACAAGATAGCAAGAGTTAGATAGGGACAAGAAAAGCAGACAGGTGGGTTGTTATACAAATGTATGCATGTAATGTTCCTTCTGAGGTGACATGAGAAATAAGAATTGACAAAAAAAAAGGAAAACTCTATGTATAACTTGTTGAGTAACATTTTATAAAGGCTTACGTAATTAATCATTGGTCAAGTGATAACCACCGCATGCATTAGATCAAATATAATTTGCATAGAATGAAGGACATTAAATGGTAATTATGCCATTCATAATCCATGAAATGGCATCCCCCAAAACAAGAAGCAATATTGCAATCAGAAGCCTGTGGAAAGAATGAGACCAACTCTGAGTATAATGTGATATGAACTGCTGAACGAGGCATTCAGGATAACACTAAATCCTTGTAACTGCAGATTGCTACCTATACAACATGAAATACTTCACAAGAGACAGTCACTTGAAATTTAATTCTTATCTATTCAATGATCAGTGAAACTCAGTTTTTACACCTAAAACTGTCAATATTAACTTTTAACTGCAATGGGATAGAGGGTAATTCAACATGTTTAAAGGAGAAAAAGACACCCAATAGGGATATCTTTAAACACTTTGCTTGTGTTCACCTTTAGTATGGCAGTGATCTTTAAATTTCTACAAAAAAATTACTTACTAAATTAACTATGATTTGAGCAGAAAAACATAAAATCTTTGCAGCCTTTTTTTATTAGCTTTCTCAAAACTTTATGGAATGACATTAGTACTCAGAAGCCAAGATCAATTGCACTTATGTACACAAATCATGATCACAAAAAGTCCTATTTCTTGTATCATTAGCAATTTTTTTTCCTTTTTAGAGGAAATATAGGTGAATATATGTGACAGACATTAGATTCAATATTTCAGGCATGCTTCGATATAAAGGCTTTCTAAATTATATTACTAGCTTTTATGCAAAGTCTGTTTTCAAAAGTTAAAGACATCTGTGCACACGAGCACCTTTCATGGCTATTGTAATTGAAAAACCTTATAAACATCTTATACAAAAAAGATTCCTGTAGTCCTACTTCAATGCTAAGGTTAAATTTTGTCTTTCACACATGACAAATTCATATAACACATTCAAGTTCATTATTAGATAATATAACTGGAACTTTTCTGAAACTGGCAACAAAAATGGCAAGTTTAATGCTAAAAGAGGATTTGCTTGTGGAAATTTCATTAGCAAAACAAAAGACCTCCCAATACGTTTATCTTTTCTGTGGAATTATCAGGATTTGCTAGAGTTGAACTATGCTGAATT
The DNA here is from genome assembly GCA_032273605.1 of Panulirus laevicauda. Classification (NCBI taxonomy): domain Eukaryota; kingdom Metazoa; phylum Arthropoda; class Malacostraca; order Decapoda; family Palinuridae; genus Panulirus; species Panulirus laevicauda. The sequence goes on along the minus strand of JAUTXX010530747.1, from coordinate 822 downwards.
GGAGTCACAGATTAATTCTAGAATAAAATAGGGGGTTATCTTTAATTCATTCAAATGCATTTATACCTATTACCAAATATTTCAATAAAGGAACACCAAGTTCATAAAAAACCACCCACTTATAAATTTTGCTTAAAATCCATTACTAATGCAATAAAAAAATAGTTTATTAAGCCTGATGTCATCTTATCAAATCCTTTAACTAAGCCTTTTCCCATAGAAGCATCTATCTGTGGAAAGTATGCTGCTAATATCATTCATGATGCACTATCTTAAGGGTACCAGATTTAGAAACCTAAAATACAGGGCCCGAATGGAAATGTAATGTGGAAAAATATGGTGCTCACAGCAAAGGGTTAGTGTAATCAGTCACTGATGAAGGTGACAGTGATATGAGCTCCAAATGTTATGCAGATAAAAGTTGAGCAAAAAGAAAATAAGTTGTTTATTCAAATCAAACATTCTGATGCACTCTCTAAAGCGAAGGGTACGTCAACCAAAGGGAACCACACCACATACAATCAATGATGCATAATCCCATTACTCTATATCAATAACAGATTCACAAATTATCCTATCTTTTTCATCATTAACTGATGCATGCCTAGTAAGAAAGGCTATCCTTAAACTTTGTAAAAGACAGTCTTGATATACTTAATTCTGACAAACAATTACCAAGCTAAGCGATCAGGTCAAGAGGGCATTAATGTGAACAACTGCTGATCACTGAGATTTTTCAGTGTGAATATATATATATATATATATTCCTATGAGTCCACGGGGAAAATGAAACACGAAGAGTTCCCAAGTGCACTTTCGTGT
>JAUTXX010530736.1:0-11015 GCA_032273605.1 Panulirus laevicauda | reverse complement strand
ATATTCCCTGTAAGACTCAGTCCCCTGTTCTTGACGCTACCTCGCAAAAGCGGGAAACAGCGAATATGTATGATGAAAAAAATTATATACATAATTTAACACAGAAGTTAACTAAACCTTCATGTAACTTATTCCAAGAAAGGATTTTTAATCTCCGTTCAAAACAATGATTTATTTTCCAATGAAATATTGAAATTACTTGTAATACTTTGTGATGGTCGTGTACAACTTACCTTACATGTTAACTGCCGGATTGTGTGTTGGACGTGTGTTGGTTGTGTTACATGAAAGTGTCTGGTGTTGTGAGTGTCATGAGGTAGCAGTGTGGTGAGGGAAGGAACCAGTGACTGATGGAACACTGGTAACATGCGAGATGGAAATCGAGGGGATGACAAAGTTCGGGGCATCATAGAGCTATAGAAGCATCATAGAGCTATAGAAGCATCATAGAGCTATAGAAGCATCATAGAGCTATAGAATCATCACAGAGCTATAGAATCATCATAGAGCTATAGAAGCATCATAGAGCTATAGAAGTATCATAGAGCTATAGAATCACCATAGAGCTATAGAAGCACCATAGTGCTATAGAAGCTAAGAAAATATTAGAGAAAGTGGAAGGACTTTCAGTGTGTTATTCTATTCTCTCATTTTGGTCGATTTTTGTCCATATGAAGTGAGGTAGGTTCACATTGACAGGATTTACCACTTCAGGCTCTGCCAAAGGCTGATTCTGATGTTTGAAAAGTCGACAGTGAAAAAAAGTGAATCTCTTTCACGTAAATGTAGGTCACAATATCAAGTTTCCTTCACCGTTGTTGTATATAATGGGTTTCGAATTGTATTGAATTCCTTTCTTACGGGTTGACTAGGCTTTCTACGCTTCTGTTCAGTACGTATTCTCTGATTCTTTATGGACGGGTTATGGAGTCACGTGGAATATATATAGTCTTTCATTTTCAAAGGATGTCACCTTTATCTTTATTTACGTTTTGGTCTGAAATGCGAAGAAAGCCTGAATAAATTTCTCTCTTGAACGTCTCTTACGTAGAATTGATCAAATTAAGCAAATAGTCACTTTGATTACACTTGGAAGAATTCATCTCTTGTTTATCAGCTATCACAGGAGAGAGAGAGAGAGAGATGAAGATATCAGAGACAAAAGTGGCAGTTATCGAGGCCTGAATTGGACGTCATATGTAATTGGTTCTCCTGCCTCCAGCATCTTGATAGCCTCTGTATCTCAATGGCTCAGTTCGACTCCCATTCTGAAGCTTATCTCTCGCAGCCACCTCGTCAGGCGGGTTATCTCTCCCGCTGGTGTTTGTGTCGACCCTTCGCCCTCCTCCACCCGCTGGAGAGGCTGGCCGCACCCCGAGGGATTGTGTTTCACGACATAAAGGAATCTTCCGACTCACTGGCTCTAACAACGCTATATTTCGCCACGACCAGCCCTCCGTTCACCCCAGTCCAGCCCTCCGCTCAGCCCCGTCCAGCTCTCCGCTTACCCCGTCCAGCCCTCCGCTCATCCCCGTCCAGCCCTCCGCTTACCCCGTCCAGCCCTCCGCTCACCCCCGTCCAGCCCTCCGCTCACCCCGTCCAGCCCTCCGCTCACCCCCGTCCAGCCCTCCGCTCACCCCGTCCAGCCCTCCGCTCACCCGGTCTTACCCTCTGTCCATCCTGTGGACAGTACTACATACCTACAGCAGTGCTAACATGATCACATACGTTCACATTGTTGGGCATTCACCCTCGTCAAAGATCCTCTCACTCGAAAGGAGTTTACATTCCCTGCTACTGGAAGTAGCGCGGCTTTGGCTTGCAGGAATCTTTAGAAAGTTATATTATATATAGTATATGATGGTGAGGCTTGTGTCTCTTATAAGAACAATATATGATATACAGTATAGGATGGTGAGGCTTGTGTCTCTTATAAGAACAATATATGATATATGGTGTATGATGCTGATTCATGCGTCTCCATGATCTGCTTCTATAATATATGTACCTTCTCATGATACCTTGATTACCACACGGAGACCAGCAGACGCCGCCAGGGAGGCCAATAGCCAGTGTCTTTGCACAAGGGAATGCAGACAGCAACACACCATTGGGTTCCTTCAAGGTTGTCTTCGGTGGAGGGAGAGATGAGAAACATTAGATTTGTGAGAGTGGAAAAGCAATCAAGTGATTGATGGAGAAACACTTGAGATTAATATCAGTCGTGGATTTGAAGAGAATTCTTTGTTAAGACTTCTTACACACATATCTCGGGCGTTGCTTTCATTTCTTGTTGATAAATCACCCGATATATGACGAAGTAGTGTTGGTGAAAAAGTTTTATGCCTCATTCGAAGCAAATAATTTGTCCACTAATCTTATCCTTTAGTATTAGCGAAACTAAACCAGTCTTTGATAGCATATTAGATAGAGCATTTCTGAGTATCATATTGTTTTAGATGCCTGTGAATATCCACATCTTAACCTCCTTTTTTGAGTTATATAAGTTATCTCACCAGCTTTCATCAGATTTTTTTTTTTGTATTTTCAAGTCCGGGAATCATTTTGGTATTTCGCCACTGTGTTCCCACTGTTCTGTTCACGTGTTTTAAAAGGAAGTTGACTAAACGTAGCACAGTTTTCAAGGTGGGGACGTTCCAGTGAACGAAGTTTCCTGAACTTGACGTCGAATACTTTACTTATGAAGTCTAAAGTGGTGTTAGCACTGATTGTATGGATGAAGATTGTTAGAAACTTATGAATACACAGGTCTATCCTCCTCACTTTGGCTCTTATCTTTAAATTCTTCCTTACCATCCTTATCATTACGAATATCATGTTTCTCCTAAGAAGATTTTCCACCTTAAAAAAATACTTTCCTTTCGTTTTCCTTTTCCTCTTCGCCGCTGAGGGTCTGGCCCTCCTTGAGTTCTACTGTCCGTTATAGGATCCTTCAGTCATAAAACAAGCTTCCGCAGTGCCAGTATTACCATTACTGCCATATTATATAATGCAATTGCCCCACAGTGCCCCAGTAAACGCCAGGGTTCCCCTGATATTATTCGTTTTATGAGGACAGTGTCCTCATGGTGGCAGTGACCCTGAGAGGCAAGTGGCACTATGAGGACAGTGTTCTCATGATGTCAGTATCTCCAAGATATCAGTATCTCCTTGATGTCAGTATCTCCATGATGTCATTATAGGGTTGACAGCGATGCTTTGTGGAAGGTATGACGAAGATGTGGTGTGGGAGGAGAATGTACTGAAAGCAGTGAGAAGGTTTCTGTAAGCCAGGCGTGTGTGCGAGCAGCAGGAAAAGACGGTAAAGAGAACCACCAGGTGAAAGCGTGTCTGGGTCAAGGGTTTCTGATGTCACCATGGCTGTTTGATCTATTTTTGGATGAAGTGGAGAGGAAGGTAAATGCGAGGGTTTTGGAGAGTGGGCGGGTTTGTAAACTGATGGAGGTGGGGATGGGCTTGGAAGGTTATTCAGTTGCTGTTTGCAGATGACACGGCCTTGGTGGTAGATCTGAGTGAAAAGCTGCAGAGGCTAATGTATGAGTTTGGAAGAGTGCGTGAAAGGAGGACGTTGGGAGTTAGTATGAATAAAAGATTATGAATTCTAGCATAAAGGAGATTCAGCTTGGTTTGAGCGAGAGTTTGAACAGAGAGAACCTGGGGGAATTATGATATTCCAGGTATCTAGGAGTGGAAATGGCGGCGAATGGAGCCAGGGGACCTAAAGTGAACCATAGGGTGGGTCAGTGGGGAAAAGTCCAGTCTGTGAGGATACAGATGGCTATGTGTGACTGTACAGTAGTCCCACTGGTGCTGTACAGATGTGAGTCGTGGGCCTAAAGGCAAAGACATAGGAAAGTGAAAATTGGTGCAATGTGGTATACAGGGAGCGACGTGCTGTCATTGAGCTGAACCATGGTATATGAAGTGGCCATGGGAAACCACGGGAAGGTGTGTGGGGCTTGGTTGTGAGGTGGCTGTGGTTATGCATAACAGGTAGAAAATGGATATGAACAAATAAATGCCTTTATCTTCGTCTGTTCCTGGCGTTACCTCACTAACGTGGGCAACGGCGACCCAGGAGATCGTTGTCCCAGCATCAGCTGACGATGTAAACAAACAAGACGATACATCGCCTCGTTAATCTGCCTCATTGTCTGACATCGATTTCCCAACACAGAAAAAAATGGTAATTTCTAAGCCTACTGTGTCTTAACTTCCACCAGGGGAGAGAGAGAGAGAGAGAGAGAGAGAGAGAGAGAGAGAGAGAGAGAGAGGGGGGGGTCTCATCCCATCTTGATAACATATTCTTAAACAAATGACCAGTTGATCATTAAAATGTCTTCTAAGGATTTAATTAGATTGTTAGCCTCAGCCCAAAGCCGTCTCAGACCCCTCATATACCAGTACAACAACCGTTCATAAATTACAACTATAACTTCATTTTTGGCACTAAATCTTGAACAGAAGAAATGTCTAGATACCAACTTGGTTATTCAGAAGTGAGTAATAGGTCAACTGATGAGTAAAGTCAGTATCAGCCAGATCAATATGTTCACCTATTCCTTGTATACAACCAACCATGTTATCTGAACATAACCAAATGTTCATTATTGAAGGAATTCACAGTCACACTGCTTTTCGAGATCATTTAGTCAGGATGAACATATTTGAAGACTAGGTTGATAGATTAGCAGGGTTTAGCTTATCTATCGGACCTGAGAATATGGTCATCATGCATTGATGATCATTAATCATATGTTTGCTCGTTGTACTCAAAAACTTGAGGTAGGATTAGTCATCATAAGCAAAGGGTTAATGTGAGTGTGGCAAAGGTATTTGACCATCAAGTTAGACGGCCGTAGTCTTCATGTTCGCGGGGTTAAGTTAATGTTGATGACACTGAAGTGGTGATACATGATCAAGTTACTGCAGGAGACAAAGTTTTATCCTAACACCATCCTGATTCCATATTAACTTCCTTTATGTTTAAATTACGTTTAACCAATAATTATCTTTACTCATTAAAGGTTGTGCAATGAGCAGATGATGTCTAATGAAAAACAGTTATAATCGGCCAAATTCTCGACAATACCGTAGTTTTTCCCACATATTTCCAATTATCAGCAGCCTGTAGCACTTCTCCTGTCACCAGAATGTTATAAATCCTGTGATGTTTGCCACAGTGTTAGGGAAAAGCTATGGTGTTGGAACTTGTATATAAAATACAAATGCTTTTAAGATTGTTACTGGATATAGTTATGGCCATGAAAACGAGGTGTTTCGTTCGTTATTTGGGCTTTATGTTTATGAACTGTCAGGGCCATTAAAGCCGTAAACGTCAAAGTTATAACAATCAACAACTGAAGTCTTTAACATCGAAGACCATATACATTTTCAATATGTATGTGACCCTTGCGTAAACATTATATTCATCGACCAATCAGAACTGAGTTTGGTGGCCGAGGCAAAGCCCTTCAAGTTGATATTGGCTGATACACACCTGTCACTAGGGGCACAGCAGTGTGCTGGGGTCGACACAAGTTCAACAACGTGTGACTATAATAACTTTACTGTGAAAACTAACATTACAACGCCACTTTTACCACAGCATATCACCTTAGGTGAAGATTTGCTCCAGAAACACGAGAAATCTAACTTTGAAATATCATTCACGCTGTTTTTTCTGTTGTAGTTTACTCTATGGATAATACAAAAGCACCGATGAAGCGTATTTTGGTGTGGTTGCATAGAGGACTATGAAGATCAGGAAAACTGTGATGCTAATTAACATAAACGTTGACGTAAACATTATAGAAATCAACCGAATCGATCAAAACAAATATTTAGATTAGTTATTGACCCCGGAGTTGGAATGTGTCGATATTATTGTTGTAGTCTGGTGCGTGACGCAACATGGCTGAAGTAAGTGTGTTGGTGCGCGTTCGTGCGTTCCGATCGTCTGAACGCACTTGGACGGCCGGCAACTGGATGTAAACACCAGACTTCTGTCAACAATAAAAACATTTTCAAAAAATATAAAAAATAATGTAAAATATCGGTTAATACGGAGGAATGTGGGCGACGTTTTCTGGGGTTAGGTTGATTTAAGGAAGAATTTCGTCTATTCTAACTTCTTGATCAGCCCAGCACCATCCCTAGTTGCCCTCTGGCGAGGTGTGGCCGCCCCTGGCGAGGTGTGGCCGCCCCTGGCGAGGTCTAGCCGCCCCTGGCGAGATCTAGCCGCCCCTGGCGAGGTCTAGCCGCCCCTGGCGAGGTCTGGCCGCGCCTGGCGAGGTATGGCCGCCCCTGGCGAGGTCTAGCCGCCCCTGGCGAGGTATGGCCGCCCTTAGCGAGAGGCTGTTGTACACCAGACGTCCAGCATGGCACGGGTGCCTGACTTGACCTAACAGTATGACCTCCGTCTTGCCGTGGTTGTGAATGCGAGAATCTCGAAAATCAATTTCTGGCAGTCGTGATGGTTGTAAGGGTCACGAAGGTCAGGAGGGTCACGAAAGCCGTAGTGGTCACGAAGGTCAGGAGGGTCACGAAAGCCGTGAGGGTCACGAAGGTCACAATGGTAATAGTTCGCGTGACCTTTGACCTGAGTGGGTGTTCAGTGTGGTACTTAGTGATGCACGGTAACAGGACATTTAGCTTCGGTAATTTATCATATCATAACAAACACGATCCAAATTACGCTCCGCCGGTCTAATTGTATTCCCCATACTGCAAACTGCCAGCGCAACACAATAATATCACGGTGTTTGTGTTGCTGGTGTCCTGGCTCAACACCTAGTGTTCCATGGTGTGAGTGAGTCGCTGGGGAAGGATCTAAGGACAGTACAGAAGATTGACCCACAGGTGAGCTGAGGGCTCTCCTCCGTACAAGCTTGACGTATGGCATAGATTCTGGCTTGGTTAACTCCAGGCTGTGGTAACCATTACACCCACCACAGTTGCAGCCACAGAGCACCAACTTGTAAGGTGATTGGCTCGTAAAACACTCGCTTAACCCAATCGACCAATGAAGAATCACATTTCGTATAATATGTATTGCTCTTTCAGAGTTAACGTGTTGTATTTTGCGAGACTTTAGTGGCTGAAAGCATTATACAATGAGACCTGGTCTCTAATGCCCTACACTCACCATCACATATCATTACATCACTGATACACACTTGCAAAAAAACTCACACACATATAAATCAGGTAACTTTATTCGGGCCTCATACAAATAGATGATAAACGAAAATGAATATACAATTATTATGATTAACACCTTCAAAGTATGCTGCTTAGTTACATATACACACATGGAATACGGTACATCAATAAAGAATGATATAGAACACAGTATATCAATAAAGAATAATATAGAATATATTATATCAATAAAGAATATCATAGAATACAGTATCTCAATAACGAATGATACGGATAGAGATCAACACATAAAGAGTAAACAATAATTAACATTACTTGGATGCGACAACCACATCTGATATCATTAAACAGCGTGGAGAAATGAATTTTAATCCTTTCAATACTTACTCAATATTTTATCCTGTACACAGACAGGAAAGATACACAGGTCAGGGCAATTGTGTAATGATTCCCAGACAGAAATAACTGTGTTCGTTCATCATCTATCCTCCACATTTAATATTCACGTATCAAAATTTATTCATTTCTGATTTTTGCCATTTGTTTTATTTTTCAGAAAACATGAAAACAATTGATTTTGTCGAGTCTGTACATTGTGCCTCAGGTCTCTTGCCTTGTTTAATTTGTTTTGATTAGTTTTTTTATTTGATATCTATCAGGACATTCGCAACATCTATTGTCATCAGAATATCGGCTGCATTTTTTTCATCTATTTTTACATCCATTTGTGGAATATTTGAAAATAAACGTCATGGAAAAATTGAACATGATCAGTATTCGAAATAATAATTCACCACCTTTTTGGACCAATTAACAACTGGCAAAATTCTATTACAAAAATGAATTATATGTACATTTGTTTCATCTACTTTACATTTACAGTGTAAAGGGAAATCTGCCCATCTCATTTCATTGTAACAGCGTAATAGCCGATGCTTTTAATTAACAATATTTCATGATGTTTATGAAATATACATTTATGATTTGCATTAATTTATTTAAACGTTATATCTTTCCACGAAATATTCCAGTTATGTAAACTTAAACAATTAGTACTGTATCAATATTCAAAAGATATCTCTTCAAATATATTTATCTAGACACGTTTTATTTATCTAAGTTCAGTCATCAAACACTTTTACGAAACATATCAATACTATTCCCTTCCTTCCATCTTTACCTCTGGATTATCACCAACACAAGCCATGAAGACAATGTTCTTAAGTGATTGAACATTTGCTTGTTCACATACATATTGTCACGTGTTCAGTACGTCTTGAACTGGATAAGGCTAATATGCTTGAAGACACTTACAGTGTTCATGAGATTTGTCGCCAAGTTTTCCTGCCTTAAATCTGTCATGAGATTAACTTCATCCCACAGTTAGATTTTTGTAGGATCCATTGGTCAGCTTCACTGTACACTGAAGTGAATGAAGATGCATCGCAGCCAGAGCGCCTTGGTTGGATGTGTTCTATGAATAATTGATAAGGTTGCTACAAAAAAAAAAAGATAATTGGAAGCTGAGGTGATGATTGTGTTGATCGAAGCTGTAAATAGATATATTTCAGTCCGGCCACCTTACCCACATGACGTCCATGATCCTCTTTTCATCGCAGGTCATGTGACACATTGTTCAACACCAGGTGTCATGGCCAACCATACTGGGAACAAAATAGATGACCACGTTTACCTGCGTTCTGATGAACTCAAGGGTCATTATAAATACCTTTGTGAAATCCTATGACATTAGGAGAAGGTCTGGAAAATGAAGTTTCACTTTCCATAGAGGAAAAAAATAATTTTGTTGCCATAACTACACAATCAGTGTGTCAGTTTCAGAATAGTGAGGTAATAGCTAATGAAAATGTTTGTTCTCGTGTTTCCTTGTCATTACATCGGGGGAGGTGCGGGAATGCATTCCCGATGTCGTCAAATGGTAATTACTGCCAATTGGTCAGACAATCTTTTGGGATGAATTTACAAACAAAAACTTGGTGGTGCCATTAAGTGACTAGTGTCTGACACTTATAGTTTTTAAGATCTACATTCTACTTGATGAGAGAGCCATGGTCTATGATGTTATTAGTTCGCTGAGGCTGAAGTACAGTAAAGTATATATTTGCCCTGGATAGAGATATGTAATATCAATCGTTGTTTACAGATACTGAGCCGGCATATCTGAGATAAAGTATTTAATATGGTTCGGTTGCATGACATGGACGCTTGAATTATTTTAGAAAGCATAAACCCATTTCAAAATATTTGTTTCTCTATTGTGACTTTATGTATGAAACATCAGAGATGGTTGTCATTTTGTTATTCACATTCAGGGGATGTGTATGTTGTAACACTTTAAGCTGAGTGCTTATAATGACCCACAAGCTTAGTGAAAGTGTATATGATCTTGGAATTATCCTTAACAACTGAAGTAGTTGAAGATTCCTCAGTTGGTGGATGTAACATGAATCTAACAGCATTAATGACCCGGGTAGTTGTTAAGTTTATAGCCATACTAACCAACAAACCAATTGTGTACTTCAGGTTCATATCATATGCACAAACAACCGGCTTCATGTTCAATAATAAAGTATTGTGCATCACTTAAAGGTAGTTACATGTGACACATATGTTCCTCTCCTGGGATTATTCCAGGTCAATGTAGTTCATGTTTGTGTCCACTGAGACAAACCAGCAATCAGAACTGCTCTAGTGTTTGTGGTATATCAAAGTCTCTCTGTCTCTACGTCATCGTCATCGATGCTGAGGAGATGATGACCTACGATGGTGCACACACCTCGTCTGCCCCAGACGTGTACATCTCGGGGCAGGTCAGGCTCCGTGACCTTCATGGGCAGCGAGGCTGGCAGTTCCTCCTCTTACAAGTGGTAGAGATGGATGAAATGAGGGAGATAGATGAAATCATATAGATGAAAAAAATGAAGAATAAGACTGCAGGAAGGATATATGGTCACAGAAGAGTACATGGATTAAAGTCTTATAGGATGGGATGGTTATATAGAACGTATAGTATATGATAGGCTGGTCAGGAAGATATACATACATACAACAGTGTAGTAGAAGGTATACAAGAAGGAGAGGTAGCCAGCGGTAGAGATAGACAGATGTAGTGAGAGAACTGATCAGGTCTGGGTACATTTCCCATTACGTTGTTGCAGGAATTCCTGGGGATTTGATGCGTTGGAAATATTTATTGAATAGAGGTGGTGTGAATGGACACATTGGTCTCAACTGACGGATCATCTGAGAGGGTAAAAGCAGGAAACGCTTTTCTAAAGGCAGAAGTCCATCCATGATTCACGTAACATAATGGGTATGGGTAAGAATGTGTGGGAGTGATGTGTTGTGAGGCTTTGTTACTATCTCATCAAATGAAAATGGAGGTAAATAGATAGATAGAGAAATACATAGATACATAGATAGATAGATAGACAGATAGATAGATAGATTGTGATAGATAGATAGGCAGATAGATAGATAGATGGATAGACAGATATATAGAGAGATTATGATAGATAGATAGATAGATAGATAGGTATTTAGAAATAAAGACACAAAGTTAGATCGAACAGATAGACATATTGACAGATAGAATGATAGATAGACAGAGAAATGGATGTAATATATGTAAATAGATCATATGAATCATACTGATGTATTAGGGATAATGAAGAATTAGCAAAACAAAATCGTATCTGAAAATGAGAGACTAGTATGTTAATCAGCAAGAGAGAAGTGTAGCAGGCAAATCACATTTTACTGTTTATGAATATCAGAGAAAAATGACGTGCGTTTATTCTATGATATAG